>JAHDVF020000751.1:0-67500 GCA_022606425.2 Lepidostoma basale | reverse complement strand
AGTTAATATTTCTAAAAGTGTTATTAATTTTCAAATAGGCTGATATGCAAACGTATATTTTCCTCTATAAACGTGAAATAATGATAACAATTCTTACCCCTGTAAAAGTATTTAAAAGTACGTTTGCAACATGAAATGCGATTCAGTCACTCACCCCATGAACTGGTACCCGTACTGTCCCTGGTAGGAGTACCCCTGCACGCCCTGCAGGGGGGCTAGGGGGAAGCCGGGGGTCGGGGGTGGGATCTGGTAGGGGGCGGCGGCACCCCCCGGGAACCAATACCCCACCTGGTTCCCGTACAGCGGGCTGAAGGCGCCGTACGCCGCGCTCCCCAGCGTCTGCACACAACCGCACATATAACATACTTACTTTAAAACAGGGGGAACCACATATGTTTAACTGACCATTCCCCGATATTCGATACTAATAACAAATTGCACAAATGTTCTATCATACAGTTATTAACATATAGTTATCTACAGTAATTACAGTAAGGTTGGTTTCATCAGGAAAATTATTTATGTATTATACTTTCGTTAATTTAAATAAAATAATAACAAAGATACTATTATAAATCATCAACTTTATTTAATGTCCAATCTTTGATTTATTTCCCATTGTTGTATGTAATTAATTTCCTGAAATTCATTAAGAATTATTATTTTAAATTGATTCGTAATATTTGTTATAACAATCTTTATAACATCTGTCAGATCATGTAAACAATTTTATAATATTTTTAAAATGTATCTTTATAATATGTATCACTGAAGAAGAACTGGTTGTCCGAAACATGTCTATGTATTTTTTTATTAAATAATTTTTGTGTATACAAAGTATATAAAAAAGAAAAAGAGGAATAAATGATTCATAATATTTGTTATAACAGAAGCATAAACGTTCCGAAATAAATCCTTATAACATTTGTCAAAACTGATCATATTTGTTAACAATTTTATAATATTTTCAATATGTATCTTTATAATATCACTGAGGAATTGAAAATTATGAAAAGAGCACACATTTAGGCAAAAGTTTTCCCTTCTTAAGTGAACCAAGGTTTTGGTTGTTCCCAATGTTCAATTTTTTTTAAACCATCACCGAAGTAATATATCACTAAGATCTGTCAATTGGTTGTAGAGTCCATTGAGTTCAAATAATAGAAGAAGAAGAGGACCCTTTGTTTTTATGTAAATAAATATTTCTAGAATATTTAGAACATTAATATGACCAGTAGATATTCTCAGTAGGTATAACCAGTAGGTCTAACCAGTAGGTTTAACCATTAGGTATAACCAGTAAGTATGATAGGTAGATACAAACAAAAAATACCAGTAGGCGTTAATATCCATGAAAATATTAATGACGCAATAGATGTATATATATAAAGCTAGTCCCAAATTAAATTTAGAAGGGCGAAACATATCACTCTCATAAAATGTTATATTACTTCTACATAATAGATGTTTCAATTTGTATTAATTACCATCACAAGTAATAATTAAATAAAACGATGTTTTTTTAACTACTTCCACTTTTGTATTTATTTAGACAGCGACCGGTTTCGCCAGGCTCGCTGGCATCGACAGACTAGCGAGCCTGGCGAAACCGGTCGCTGTCTAAATAAAGACAAAAGTGGAAGTAGTTAAAAAACATCGTTTTATTTAATTATTACTTGTGATGGTAATTAATACAAATTGAAACATCTATTATGTAGAAGTAATATAACATTTTATGAGAGTGATATGTTTCGCCCTTCTAAATTTAATTTGGGAAATTTAAAAAATTTAAAAAACATCGTTTTATTATATTATTATTTAAAATGAACTTAACTTAAGTCATTTGATTATCTTAAAAACCATTATAAGTATTTAATATTATTGTTATTGTGCGTTTTATAGATGTTTTATTATATTTTATGAGAATGACATGTTTCTCCTTGCTGGGCATAATCAAAATATTTGGACCCTGTCTCTCCCATTAAATGTAATAACACAAACAATTTCTTAATGTGCTAGCAAAGGAAATATGTCGCTTTCTTCGTGAATTTTAAATATACCACTATCGTTTCCCAAATTACTGTCCTCATGTGGCTTTGATACTTAAAAAAATATACGTGTATATCTTTACTGCGGTAAAACTTAACCTTTTTATAAATAAGGAATATAACTGATGTTCTACCTGTCCCTGAGTCTGCGCGTTGTTCGGGTCTCCTGACTCCTTGCCCCAAGAGCACTTGACGGCCTGACCGTTGATGTCCGCGTTGTGCACTGCCACTATGGCGTGGGTGGCGCTCTCCTTTGTGGAGAACCTGGAAAGAGTAGGATCATATTGATTGCGTTAGCCTTCGAAAAACACCCGTTAACACTCACCGTGCGGTGATGGATACCTGTTTTGACTGTCGCGAGGGCAAGACGTGCGCACATGCGTGTACGTTTTTAGGTTTCTCATGCTTGTTGTATATTTAATGATGAAACCATGTTTATAGTTAGTTACAATAATGAACCTAGCTTTTATATTCAACAAGTGATTCAATTCTTCGAACTGAGACTCCAGGATTGTAGTATGTTCTTGGGACTCAGACACAATTCTTTATATTTCTCGATAGATCTCGGGGTCATCTATGAGAGTAAATTAACTTTTCACGCTCATGTTGACAGAATTTGTGGCATTGCGCTGAAGATGTTGGGCTTCATCGTTCGGACCAGAAGGGTTTTCAGAGATCCCAATGTGCTCAGAGTACTATACAATTCATTGGTTCGGAGCAGACTCGAAAGTGGTTCTGTGATATGGAGTCCGCACGAGGCGAGCTATTCCGTTATGCTGGAGAGGGTTCAGAAAAAATCTGAGGTATCTCTACATGAAGGAGTATGGTAGCTATCCATGGCTCTATCACACAGTGTTTCTTTTGGGAATGTTGGGGTTTAATTCTCTGCAGCTTCGAAGATATGGGTTTTCTTATAACCCATTTCTTTTGATTAATTAGGGGATATTTTGAAAACGCAGCCGTGCTGGAGGGTGTAGGTCTTTTTGTTCCCGACAGATATCTCCGACAGCGCCAACATAGATTATTCTTTCTTCCGGCCGCAAGAACCAAACTGCCTCTAATAATGCCGGTGGGAAGAGCAATCAGTTTGCTGAACAAGATTACCTCGGAGATCGACGTCTTTCATATTAGTGAAAGTACGTTCAGAAGATAAATACTCTTAACTTTAGATAGTATCTTGTCTTCCTAAAGTTGAACCATCTCTCATGCGTTTCTGATTCTTTACCCTTTATCAAATGGATGCCTTAAACTGTTTTTATGTTTGAAATGTCTTTTGAGTGAATAAATAAACTGAATAAACTAAACTGAACTGAATTGAAAATCCCGAGAGGCATCACATAATCAGCCTCTCGGGATTTTCTTCGTGGTCTCCCACAATATAGAAGAACAGCTGAGAATCCATCTCGTAGGAGGAGCAACCCTTCGGAGAACAGACTACACAGGTCTTTAGCAAAGAAACATAAAATGAAGACATAATATTCAACTGGAGTTCAGCACCAAGGGTAGAGGAAGAATTTATCACCACAAAGCGAGAATTTATGTCTTAAATAAATTTAAAAAAAACAGTGATATAGAGATGTCAGGACTCACCTGACGAAGGCATATCCCTTGTCCTTAAAGACCCGGATCTCTTGGATGGTGCCGAAGGGCTGGAACGTCTTCTGCATGAGGTCTTCGCTCAGTCCGTTGGTCAACCCGCCGCAGTACACCGTACAGTTGGTAGGTGAGGACTGGTTGTATACCTCGTCAAAGGTCAGCGGCTTGGAGTTGGCTGAAAAGGACAATAATTGGGGAATTATGCAATAAAACAACACTTTAAAATATATTTATCTTGTTCCTCTCCTGTCGGAGGCGGTAAAATATCATGGCTATTTTTATTTTTGAAACAGCAGGTTTTATTGTTACTTGTAAAGTTTCCGAAGAAAAATAATCGAAATTTATTTTCATACCAATAATTCAGGAGTCCTCAATTATTAAACAATGAGGGGTGTAACCCATTTCCTATTAAAAACAACTTTCAACATTTAAATACTTTTATGTTGTTAATTGAAAATTTATGATCATGGTTCATTGTGAATAATAAAAATAGAATTAAAAATAACAAAATATTCATTTTATCTTGAGCAACGATGTAAAACTCCATGTTAAATAATTTATACGAATGAAAAAGTGAGTTTTCTAGAAGTTTTATTATATTTTATGGGAATGATATGTTTCGCCCTTCTAAGGCATTATCAAACGTCGTTTTATTTTTTTTATATATACATTTGGTGTTCTTTTACCGACCCTTATGTATGGAAGCGAAGCATGGAACTGGCAAAAGAAGGATGAAAGTAGAATAAATGCAGTTGAAATGAGATCTCTTAGAAGAATGTGTGGATACTCTGTGTATGATAGAGTGCCGAATGAAAATATAAGAAGTGAATGCGGTGCGAATGATGGTGTCATGAACAAAATAATGAAAGGATCATTAAGATGGTTTTGGACATATGGAAAGAATGAATGAAGAAAGAATGGTAAAAAAATTATATGTTAATGATGTAAATGGTACCAGAAATAGAGGAAGACCAAGGAAAGCGTGGCACGATCAAATAAATCAAATATTGAATGTCGGCCATGTGAGGAGTCAGAGAAATCGACGCGCGTGCATGACACGATGTATGAATGTTGAGGAAGCGAGAGAAATATGTCAGGGAAAAAAAGTGTGGCAGTCCATTCTTTCTGCCTACCCCTTCGGGGAGACGGCGTGATGGTTAGTTAGTTAGTTAGTTACATTTGATAATGCCTTAGAAGGGCGAAACATGTCATTTTCGAAACTTTCAAACATGACATTTTTCAAACTTCTAGAAAACTGACGTTTTCAATCGTATTAATTAACATAATATTCCTTTATTATATACAATATTTAGCTTAATTCCAGTTTTTATTATTATAGATAATTGACATTATAATCTAAAAATATTTTAATACTTTAATAATATAATAAATCTCCGTGAAAACTTTCTCTCAGTGAAAACTTACTCTCAGTAAAAACTAACTCTTGCATTGCTGCAAGCTATTGGTCCCCAAAATATCCAAAAGAAGTTCGGTATGATAAAGCTCTAGGTACCCAAAAAGGGGTATTTTCAGACAAAATACGATTCAGCTGGGATACAAGATTATTGAAATATTAAAATTAAAATCAAAGTTTCACTATGAACATTAGTCACACCCGTGATTGCTTTTTAATTATACAGAAACTAAAAATAATAATTAAAATTATTATTAATATTAATAATACTGTTTGAACCCCCTTGCACTATTGGATTATGTAGAATGTACTTTAACCCTCCACCATTTTCTTTTAATTTATTTATTGATTTTTTGAATATATCCAAAGCATTACATTATTATTTCCAATACACAAATGATACAAGTTAGATACAAGTTAGTGGTAAGTGCATTGACTGTCACCCCGAAGGTTCCGGGTTCGATGTTCCGATGAGGACAGTGTGATTGTCACACTGTCTTTGGTCTGGTGTAGAATTCACGTGACAATAAAATGGCGATAGATTGGCTATCTATCACATGTCACGAGAATCACTATGATAGCTATATGACCTTTGCATCGATTTGGCTCATGCTGTCATGATGTAAACAGCGACTCAACAAAAAAAAATTATAATAATAAGTAATATCATACATAATAAAATAATACAAAGAGCCAGAAACATAAGATGTATGACAAATTAATAAAATGAATATACAATTATAATAAAGACAGTACTTCCCTCAAGTAAGCTAGACTATCACAAAATAAGTCAAACTCCGAGGTGATACGATTTAGCAAAGATATTGCTCTACCTACCGGCATAATCATTGGCAGGTTGGTTCTGCATCGTGGGATATAAAATAATCTACGGCCCATATCAATCAAACATAAGCCTTATACATCATATATAACCCTAATACATCATATCGTCGGTTCAAAGGTAAAACTCATTGAGTGACATTTAATTTTTTATTTTTTTTTGCAATTTCTGTATCAGATTTGTGAATTCTACGCCAGAAAATAATCACTAAGTATATTAATTAAATAATAAGAGTTATTCTTCAATAAAAACACTTGGTGATTATTTTCTGATGTAGAATTCACAAGTCTGATACAGAAATTGCAAATTTTTTTTTAAATGTCATTTAATGAGTATTACCTTTGAACCGACGATATATAAACCAAATAATTTATTCCAGAGAATGCCGAAAGACACAATCATTCGTGGATTTTAATTAAATATACTTATTTTTTATTTTCATTATTTACTTTAGGTAGGTAAGGTACTCTGGGTATTTTTATGTAGAAACGTCCTAACTTTGATATGGTACACATAAAAAAATATATTTTTGTTCTCAAATCTTTATCCTTTCCGCGGAATAATCCCATCCCTTTAACTGGAACTCGACAAAGCGAACTCAGTTTTTAAATTGTCTAGAAAATTCATAACAATATAGCCTGAAACCAAACGGTATACCGTGGTTTCTAATTTTCAGAAAATTTAATGAAAAATAAATAGAAGCAGAATTGAATGAAATTCATGCTGAAAAAATATTTCAGAGGGAAAAGAAAATACAGGGTGGATGGGAGGATTTTTATTATATCTTTTAAAACATTTATTTTTATTCCTGTCTAGCTTTTTAAAATTATACATTTTTTTGTCTTGCTCAACTCTTATTTATCTTCTTCCCCCAACAGGCATTATGTCGTCCGTCCATCATTATATGTCTGGTGTCGATCGATGCTTTTTTCTCTTCCCATGGTCTCCATAAAGACTCTGGGTTGAGAACATTTTAATTTGGTAATACGACATTGTAATACGACAAAAAAAGGAGAGTGTTCAATGCCTGAGTCCTGCCAGTATTCACTTATGGTATTGAGACAGTCACAATGTCACAAAAAAGTGCCAACAAGTTAAGAGTCACTCAGAGAGCAATGGAGAGAGCCGTGTTGGGTATCAGTTTACGGGACAGACTCAGAAATGAGGACATAAGAGTCAGGACAAAGGTTTCCGATGTTGTCAAGATGGCCGCAACCCTCAAGTGGCGATGGGCGGGACATGTCGCTCGCGATCCAGAAGAAAAGTGGACAAGGCGACTGCTGTGCTGGTGGCCAAGGACGGCAAAGCGTGGAGTTGGGCGCCCACAGTTGCGTTGGCGCGACGATATCCGGAGAAGTGCGGGAAGTGCCTGGATGCGGATCGCTCAGAATAGAAGAGAATGGAAAATGCGAGCGGAGGCCTACGTCCAGGCGTGGACGGTCAATACGGTCTGAAGAAGAAGAAGAAGAAAAATACGACATATCGGAATCTTCGGACCCATTGAGGATGGTCAGACGTGGAGAAGGAGATACAACACAGAGCTCTACGATCTATACCAGGACGTCAGCGTGGTCAAGTTTATAAAGATTAACAGACTGCGCTGGCTAGGGCACTTGCACCGCATGGGGGATTTGGAGCTCCCCAAAAGAGTGTTGTATGACAATCCAGCAGGGCGAAGAAGCATCGGTAGGCCGAGACTGCGATGGCTGGATGGTGCCGTGGCAGATTGTCGGGTCCTGGAGCAGCAAGACTGGGAGGTGGCGGCCAGAGACAGGACGGGATGGAGACGTTTTTTGGAGGAGGCCAAGACCCACCAAGGGTTGTAGCGCCGGAGAAGAAGAAGAAGAATACGACATATCATATTAACAAGCTTTGTTCGGGGTCTGATTTACGTATTGGCAATTTTGTCCTTTAGACTTATGTCAAGTATTTGTCTCTCCATAGCTAACAAAATAACTAACTAACTAACCATCACACCGTTTTCCCAAAGGGATAGGCAGAGAGGATGGATCGGCACATTGTTCTATGCTGGCGTAATTCACGCTCGTCGATTGTTCCTACTTCTAACATGGCCGCCTTTCAGTAATTGATTAATTTGGTCATGCCATGTCTTCCTTGACCTTCCTCGACCTTTTTTCCATTCACACTACTTGAATATATCTTCTTAACCATTCTTCCCTCATCCATTTGTTCCATATGAAAAAAACGATCGTAGTGACCCTTAATTTTACCCTTAATTTCTTAATTTTATTTATCACGCATTCATCCGCCTTACATTCTTTTCTTACTTCATCATTTGATATTCTATCGTACATTGTTTTTCTGCACATTCTTCTAAGTGACCTTATTTTACTTTCATCCTTCTTCTGTCAACTCCAAGCTTCACTTCCATACATAAGGGTCGGGACTAGAACTCCATTGTGCACTGCCATCTTTGCTTCAGTCGATATATTTCTATTTGCGGTGATGACTTTGAGTGCACCATTTATTTTGTTTCCAGCTCCAACCCTTCTTCCGGTATCTTTCTCCATTCTTCCATCTTTTGTAAACATGCTTCCCAGATAAACAAATTCGGTAACTTGCTCATACATTATTCCTTTTCAAATACCATAACCTTAAACTTTGACACGTTCATCACAAGGTCATACTTATTGCATACTTCGTATATTATTGACACTAGGACTTGTAGTTCGTCCATGCTGTCAGCGATTAAAACAGCGTCGTCTGCACGTAACAAACAGCTGATGGACATATCGTTTATTTTCGCACCAGCGTTTTTGCCATCTAATTCTTTCATACACTTGTCCATGTATAGATTAAACTCTCCATAGCTCGTTGTGCACATTTCAGATTAGGTATGGTATTGGCTGTGAATACAACAGTTTATAGTCCATTCATCACTCTGAAGATACATGCATCACAGTTTGTTCATTTCGTTTATTGCATTCATGCATTCTTTGCGTATAAGAAAATACATTTTTTGTTTCATTACTAGTGGATTTTGGACTCAATAAAATGACTAGTTCACACTTTAAGATACTGTTCACATTGCAATGCTCAAAGTGCTCTAGACCCTACGAGCGAAAAGAGGAAGTGAGGTTTACACTGACAATAAAAATATATCGAATTATACAGGAAATTGACCTGCAGGAAGACCACCTAACAGATGGCGAGACAGTTAGACATCTGGATCCCAGGAACAGGCTCCGAGAAATAACAGGACACAGTCCTAAATATAGCAGAAGAAGAAGAAGAACAAGACTTATATCATATGGTCCAGGACTCGATAGTTTGATGTAGGTACTATATAAATACTCGTATTTTAGAAAATACATGGTTTTATTTTATGGTACGAAAATAGGACTAAATATTTTAAACGCGTTTTTCTCAAAATATTTTTTTTTACACTGGTCGCATCGATAACTCGAGCAATTATCAACCGATTTTCAACTTATTTTTTTCGTTTATTGTTCTCTGTAATAGCTATCGTTAAGTGTAGCTCATTCTGAACATTTTGACTTTTACTATTTTTAAGACTGCTTGATTGCAAAATGGGTGAAAAAAGAAATAAAAATTCAAACAGTCGCCATTTAGGGAAAAATCAAAATAAAAATAAAAAAGCTAAGCTTAACGATAACTACATCTATACAGATTAAAATGAACTTTATTTTTTTTGTTTCAGATAACCTTTTTTGAGAAATCGATGCGACAATGGAAGTATAATTCGAAGGTATATAAGATTCTACAGCAACGCTAACTTTATTATTATTTGATGTTTTTCAATAAAAAAACCTACAAAATATATTGAATATACACTTAATAAAACATTAAAACCACGATCCCCATATTACTTTATTATCCCGGTCAAAAAAATACTAGAATTTTCTATTTATTTAAATTTTTTTTACTTTAGGAATCCGTGGTAATAATGGGAACCCTAGATTTTATCGCAGGCAGAACTCTTCAGAAATGAGATGATAAGGTATATCTTTGGCGTTGAAGACAAAGTGAAATGGAGAAGAAGCAGAATGCGCTTTTATAGGGACCATGTAGACTGCATGAATGAAACGAGACTTGCAAAAAAGGGTTAAAAATGAAAAACCCAGGAGCAAGAGACTACCAAAAGACAGTTAAAGGGTTTGAGGAATGACTGAACGTCATTTGACCAAGAAATAATCCAATATCGGGGCATGAAAATACAAATAATTTTCTTGGCGTGGCAAATTTCTTAGTTTTTCTTAGTTTACGTGGCAAGTTTCCGTAACAATTTTATTATCGACAAGTATTTTGGACCCACCCATTTCTCCTTTTAACGTAAAATACTTTCCCTACATTTCAATTGTTGTTGTGTTACGTTTTGATTATTTTTTATACTCTCCCTCGGGCGATCTGCTGTAGAAGTTTGAAATGTAATATTTCTGGCATTTCCACTCGAAAAATATGCCTAGCGTTTAAGAAAGAACGACTGAAAAGCGAATGAGAAGCGAATGAAAAGAGAGATCCCAAAATTTCATCAAATTTCTATAATTGATTATAATTCTTATCAGGGAAATGAAGACACGTGTAATATGATCTGAATGATTTGATCCATGGAATGATGTTCTTCTACCGACCCTTATGTATGGAAGCGAAACATGGAACTGGCAAAAGAAGGATGAAAGTACAATAAATGCAGTAGAAATGAGATCTCTTAGACGAATGTGTTGATACTCTGTGTATGATAGTGTGTCGAATGAAAATATAAGAAGTGAATGCGGTGCGAATGATGATGTTATGAACAAAATAATGAAAGGATCATTTTGATATTACTATTCTCCTCTCATTGTTCGTTGACTGATTTTAATTAGCCGTTTGTAACAGGACTTCAGGCCGTATCCCGTTTAACTTCCACCGATGAATTAATGAGGAATAACAAAGTTATCCCTAAATGTTAAAAAAATAACCGCTGTAATAAACACGGCGAATTATAATTCCGGGAGCTAGAGACCAGTGGCGGCGGAATATTTAATTTTTAAATTAACAAAAAAAAAATAAACCCAAGCGAAAATTACAAACTAAATATAACAATAATATTTATTGTTTCTTGAACAATGATGTAAAACTCCATATTAAATTAGTAATATAAATGAAAACGTCTGTTTTCTAGGAGCTTAATTAAGATTTTTTGATGGAATGACATGTTTCGCCCTTCTAAGACCTAGGTTCTCAAAGTGGGCGATAAAGTCCCCTTGTGGGCGTTTGAGCCTTTCAGGAGGGCAGTAGAAGACCCAGAAAAAATAAAGAGCGTAAGCAGACAAAAAAATATACTCTAAAAATACAAAAAAACAAAACACGCTAATCAATACAGCAAATTAAACATAAATATTTGTTTATTTTGTTATTGTATGTATTGTAATCATTTCCCCTTTTTTGGAATAAATTTAATGGAAGGGGGGCGTTGCACGTTTATTTTTCTTGTAAAGGGGGCGGTGGCCCAGAAAAGATTGGAAACCTATGTTCTAAGGCATTATCTTTTGGTAATTCACTAGAAGGGCGAAACAAGTCATTCCATAAAAAAAACTAACTCCTAGAAGACAGACGTTTTCATTTATATTAATAACAATAAATAAATAAAAACAATTTTTCAGATATATTTCTCTTCACTTTGTGTCGTGGATTCATATTTGAATAAATATAACTACACTTAATGTTACAAGATTTTATTTCACTTAACACGACATGTTTCGGTTATAAAATAATCTTTATCAATAATTATTAGGTCCTTACATATTATGAAATTGGCGTTTTGCCGTACTGGCAAATTTAATCTCAAATATCTTCTCTTTGGTTAGGTATAATTAATTTTTTTTTCCTCAATTTTTTTTTCAAAATGGAAAACTTGGAATATCGCGTTATTTACGAGTACGAGTTCCACCGTGGCACCAGTGCTGCAGAAACGGCTCGAAGGATTAATGATGTGTATGGCGACGGTGCCGCAAAAGAAAACACAGTGCGTTTTTGGTTCCAACGTTTTCGTTCTGGAAATTTCGACCTGCAGAACAAGCCCCATGGACGGCCGGAGACCAAAGTTGAAAATGAAGAATTGAAGGCTATTGTGGAAGCGGATCCATCGCGATCCACGTCCGAGTTAGCTGCAGGCTGCTGTGTTAGTGATAAAACTGTTTTAATCCACTTGAAGCAAATTGGGAAGGTGAATAAGCTTGAAAGGTGGGTACCTCACAAATTGAGTGAAGCAAATCAACAAACGCGCGTTGACTGCTGCGTTGCATTACTCAACCGGCACAATAATGAAAGGATTTTGAATCGAATCATTACCTGTGATGAAAAGTGGATCCTGTATGATAATCGAAAGCGCTCATCGCAATGGCCGAACCCTGCCGAACCAGCCAAACCAAGCCCCAAGCGAAAATTGACTCCAAAAAAGTTACTTGTGAGCGTTTGGTGGACTAGTGCTGGTGTCGTTCACTACAGCTTTCTTAAATCTGGCCAGACGATTACGACAGATGTCTATTGTCAGCAACTGCAAACCATGATGGAAAAGCTAGCTGCTAAACAACCGAGGCTGGTTAATCGCTCTAGGCCCCTGTTGCTTCATGATAACACTAGACCACACACTGCACAACAGACGGCTACCAAATTAGAAGAGCTTCAATTGGAATGTATAAGACATCCACCGTACTCTCCGGACCTTGCCCCAACAGATTACTATTTTTTTCGAAATTTGGATAACTTCTTGCAAGGGAAAAAATTCAACTCCGATGGGGCAGTCCAAACCGACTTCAAAGATTTTATTGATTCCCGTCCGAATGTTTTTTTAGTAAAGGGATCGATGAACTACCTATGAGATGGCAAAAGTGCATAGATAGCAATGGTACATACTTTGATTAAATAAATATATTATATTGAAAAAAAAATCAACTTTATGTTCCTCCCATACAAAACGCCAATTTCATATGTAAGGACCTAATATTAAATAAAACGATGTTTATTATATTTTTATACAACTACTCGTACTTCCACATTTGTCTTTATTTAGACAGCGACCGTTTTCGCTAGGCTCAATGACATCGATAGACTGGTCTGTGGAATATAGTAAAATATACCCATATATAATAAAAAACATCGCTTTATTTAATTAAAATTTAATATGAACTTCCATCGAGAGATTTCAGTTAAATCATTTGATTACCTTTATCAATGTACACAATTTAAAAATTAACACCCTACGCTCCATCGCAAGCAAAACCCTCAGAGATCGGATCAGAAATAAAACGATAAGTCTGTCTGTGGTGTTGAGGACGAAGGCCGCCAAAAAGATTGAAAAATGACTGGACATCATCATCCCAGGACGGCTCACCGCCATAAAAAAGTTATACGATCTAAACTAAGAGGAAGAAGAGGAAATCTTTTTTTAAACTCTTTTATTATTTTTTTTATGTATACAAGAGGTCGTTTGAACCCTATTACTGTATAAAATGTATTTTTTAGCTATTATTTTGATTCTCGTGACATGTGATAGGTAACCAATCTATCGCCATTTTACTGTCACGTGAATTCTACACCAGACCAAAGACAGTGTGACAATCACACTGCCATCGCCGGGAATCAAACCCGGGACCTTCGGTATGGATGTCCAGAGCTTTTGTCACTCTGGTGAAGGTAATCTAGGTCATGGCAAGCGAAAGGCCAATCAGAGAACAAGTCGCTGTTGATTGGTCACACACTGCGACGGAACCCAACATTGCTCAGGGCGCACTAGACTACTCCCCTGTGGGTGGAAAGAGCAACAGGATAAGAAGAAGATGTTTTTTAAGAACTACTTCCACTCTTGTTTTTATTTCCGGTTTTGCCAGACTTGCTGGCAAAACATGCCAAGTGGTTGGCCACAAAAAAAAAACAATGGAGTTCCTACCTTTTTGGCAAAACATTTTTTTAATAGTTTTTGGCGTCCTTAAACAAATAATTTTTAAATGTATCCTTAAATCATGCTAATGTAAAAAGAAGACAAAATACTCTCCAACGTCAAGAGTATTTGTCTTCTGAACGTATATTCACTAATATGAAAGATGTCGATCTTCGAGGAGACTGCGTTCAGCAGACTAATTGTTTTTCCAACCGGTTCTGGCGACCGTGAGTTAAAACAATCTATGCTGTCGCTTTCGGAGATATGGTAAGTGGATTGACTGCCACCCCGAAGGTTCCGGGTTTGAATCCCGGCGAGGGCAGTATGATTGTCACACTGTCTTTGGTCTTGTGTAGAATTCGCGTGACAATAAAATGGCGATAGATTATCTACCTATCACATGTCACGAAAATCACTATGATAGCTATAATACCCTTTACATCGATTTGGCTCATGCTGTCAGATGTCAAGAGCGATTCAACAAAATAATAATAAAATAAAAAAATAATAATATGAAAGACTTCGATCTTTGAGGAGCCCACGTTCAGCAGACTAATTGGTGTCACCAAAGGTAGGTTGGTTCTGGCGACCGGTAGGTTAAACAATCTATGCTATCGCTATCGGAAATATCTATCAGGGACGAAAGTGTCCAAGGTATGTTAAGCTTTTTTCAATTTAAAATGGCTCAAAACAAGATTTCAAAATGATTCAGTCTTACAATATATCATAACGGACCGAATAAGAGTTGGTAAATGAAGAAAGCATCAATGAAAAAGTACCCACAAGAACAATGGGACGTGAAGGAGTTGTATGGATGAATGTGAATGGTGCGCGCGCAGCTGCGCCGCCCATGGCGCTCGGGGTACATCGTTCGTTATAGAATCAACATGTAGTCTCTTGTTAGGATAACAGGCCCAGTAATAATACAGGGGCCCTCATTACCAGGCGCGGACTAGAAGGACCCCACTCAATATTTATTAAATAATAATATCACTTCGAATATCATATCCGTAGGACAACGTCCACCCGGCGAGCCACCTAAAATATGGAAAGATAGCTGGTCTTCTGCATCGCAGGAGGAGGCAAATTCCTAGATAACAGATTACCCCATCTAATTGAAGAAGAATAAGATTGCTGCCATCTTCTGGTGTCCACCAAAAAATGACAGTAAGCTGCTGAAACCTGTCAACATTAAACGCAAGTGGAAGCCTACTAAATATATAATAATAAAGTTTTTTTAATTTTCATTTTCTAAAATGAATTTTTTCCTGAGAAATTTCAATTTAAAATATAAATTTTTCTTATTCATTTTGTACGAAATTTGTTAATTTATAAAACAAAAGAAACGCTTTATATTTTAACCATGGGATCATAAATATATTTGAAGCCATTTCGCTTCGCTTGGATCTACGCTTCATCAGTGCAATATCTTCCTAAAGTCGGAATATATCTCATGCGTTCCCGGTATTATATTAAATTATATTCCACTTAAAAATGTAAATGTATATTATAAAAACAAAATAAAGAAAGACTTATATAATAAAACGCATTTAAAATTCGATACAATAATTGAAATATAAAAATCAACCTGGGCTAATTGTTATAAGAAATAATATTTATTTTTTATCAGTAATAACGAACTGTTATCAACTATCAAGGTTCGGAGATTTCCCATCTGGGTGCTACTGCATGGGAAAAAGATATTGGAGGGAAAAGTTGAGGGACGCCGAGGGCCCGGTAGGAGACAAAGTGAGGGAGTGGACCGGCATCCGAAGTGTGGAGGAACTGTTCCGAGCGGCGCAGGACAGGGACAGGTTCGCCGAGGTGATCGCCAACGTTGGGGGGACCTGACAGGGCACTTGAAGAAGAAGATACGATAGTAAATACATCTTCTTCTTTTTCGGCTTTATTTAAGACTGTTCTGTTATATTTTGGAGCCCATTCCTGGGAATTAGATGTCCAGCTGTCTCGTCATCGGGTGGTCTTCCTGGAGGTCGATCACATGTTGCCTGTTGGTTTTCTTTATAAAAACACGAAATAAAAATAAAGTAGATATTTTCATTGTATTTCTAAGGAAACGATGGTTCCGGGAAGAGATAGTTTTTCTAACTAACACGCTTCGTTTTGATAATTAAAAAATGTGTGCAATTCGCGTCTCTGATTCGGCTCTGGCGGCTCCAGCGCCGGCGGCTGTTAAGGAATGTTCGGGAGTTAGGACAGATTTTGTTTTTCCCGACATCCTTTGAGGAAGGCAAACTTGGAAAGGGCGAAAAATTATTATTTAATACAATACTTACCTGTATTAAGGTGGGGCGAGTTGCCTTGGCTACTTCATTCCGGGAAATTAAAATCATTAATTTAAATAAGCTATTTTTTTAAATTACGAAGGCTGAAATCTTACCTTTATTTCTTAAAATATTTTATGTTAACGGATAATTTTTAATGATACAGTTATCATAAGGAAAACAGCTGTATTTAAAATTTAGAAAACATATTTTCACACTGAAAGTAAAAACCCAAAACACGATTCTTGAAATATTATAAAAAAACATTTTATAAGGATTAATTGTATCTTAATAGAGACGAAGATGTAAATTGTTTTCTGGGAACAGAATATAGTGGCCGAGGCGTTTACAGGACTTATGACCTGTCATTGGTTGGGTTGAGCGATCGCTTTATGTTTAACAACATTCCCCATTCCGCCCTTCTTACGGCCACCACGTCTGACAATTTTTTGGAAGTTGTATATATGCTAGAATGCTGCGCCTATCTTCACATTTTTTAGTTCACTCTACACTAGCGTCATCTATTAAGATTGGGTTGATTGAAAAATATTTTATTTATAATACAGAAGAACACCGTTTATCCGGACTAATTGGGACCGGAGGTGTTCCAGATAATCAAACAAGCGCTAATTCTTTAGCATAATAAGGTGTAAATTGATTTTTTTATCTCGGCTCATTCGAGCGGAGAAATTTATGTCCATGAGTTTGCAGCGCCTAAAAAATTCTTGCCCGGCCTCCACTCGATTCAACTTGTGATGGTCTGTCAGCTGTTTTGGGACCCACCCCATAGACAGTTTCCGATATCCGAGAGTTTCTGGGATGGTTTCGCGTAGTAGAGATCTGGAGATTTGCGGAAACATCGCAGAAAGTTCATCCGCAGTCAATCTGCGATCGTCACGGAGCGCCAGTCAGTCACAATTGAAGGTCTTCCGCTCCTTTGATCATCATGCACAGACGTCCGACCATTTTTAAACTCGCGACAGCACTCGTACACACTCGTACGATTCATAGCTTTATCACTATATGCAGTTTTCACCTCATTATAAACCTCAACCGGAGGTTTTCCTTTCCAAACGAGATAACGGATGACGCCGCGTATTTCGCACTTGGCGGAAGATTGGATTGACATTTTTCACGAAACGTATTGTCGCGTCGACTATTCTCAACGTAGTGACCTCGAACCGGTCTCGTTGTGGAGGGGAAGGGTCAGGCTACACGAAAGTGTAGCCAACATGTCGAAAATAAAATCCATCGGTCGTAAGAGCTTTAGTACACTTACTTTCTGGATATGCCTCGTATATTGAGTAATTAATTATAATTTGTACTGCAAAAACAAGTATGTATAATATGTAGTTCATGTACATGAAAGGTTTATATCACTCTACAGCACTGGAAAAATAATAAGAGATTTTTTTAAACTGGATTCTCGTCTTTTTTTTCAGCTAAATCATTTTTTCATCATTTCGGCTTGTCCGGATAATTGACGTTCCGGTTAACTGACGTCCGGATAAACGACGTTCTATTGTGCCTTCACTCGAAGTGTCTGGACTCGGCTGGGAATATTTTTTACGCGCCGAAATTAAACTAAATTAATGGCACGGTTTACAAATTTGACTGCGGTCGCAAGAGCGGTGGCTGCGGGTTTTGCACTTTTTTACACCGTGTGTACGAAACTACAGTGGTAAGTTTTTGTGTAGCTCTCGGTCCAGAAATCCATGCCACCTGTATATAAGAACACCTGCACTTCTAACGAGCCGATAAGATATAAAAATAGATTTGTTTTAATTTCGAAAAATTGAAAGATATATTTTTCAGACTGTTTATAAGTTAAATACATTTAACTTTGAATTATTTTATATAAAATAGCGGCTATTTTGGCATAGTTATCCCAAAAGTGATTACAACCAAAGTGTTAAGAAACAAATATTGATTATTTGAAATGGAGGGATGATTTTACGTTTGTTTTACTGAATTTCCCTTACAATGTTTTAATATAGTATTCGGTTCCAAATAGCGTTGTTAATATTCTACGACGGATGCATAAATATATTCACCCGTCTTTTAACGTCAGCTATGGAAAATTACGAGTATTTTCAAGCGGAATAGGGTTAGACCTAAATTACATAATAAAAACGCCTTAATTTAATTTATTTCTCAGTTCTTACCCTGGCTACGTTGGTAGCTAAGCACTCCTCAGAGTGATATTACGTAATATTGCAATGCCAACAGCCACAAAAGAACTGATTATTTTTTGTGAATCTATAATTTGATTTAATATTTTTAGTTGCTATAAATTCGGTTGGGCAGCGGTCTAGGGGACCGAAAGCTTGGATCGTGAGGGGAGTTTGGTTCGACCCAGGACACAATTCGTTTCCTTATTTTTAATAAACAACTATTATAATCGCTCGTATGATAATTTTTTAAACAATTCAACTAACCAACTTCAGTTTATTAATCTATTAAAAAATAGTATTATCATATTGCTAACTTACTAACTCACCTAACCTAACCTAACCATCACGCCGTTTCCCCGAAGGGGTTGGCAAGAGGATAGATTGCCACATTGTTACATTACATCACGCGCATTGATGAGCTAATAATATAATAATAAAATAAAAAAAACAATAATAAATAAAAAATCAAAACATTCAATAATAATCAATTAAAACGAATTAAAACGTCAGTTTTCTAGAAGTTTTATTACATTTTGTCTTAATGCCTTAGACAGGCAAAACATATGATGAAATATTAACATTTACATGAAATATTATGTATTATAAATAAAACATCTATAAAACAGACGTTTTCATTCGTATAAATGATGCAATAATGTGGAATTTTATATCATTGTTCAAGAAACACCAATAATAATAATATAAAATAATAAAAATTAACTACAAAGTGAAAAAAATTGTGTTTCATAATAATTTACAAAGTCACTTTTGTTTATAATGTCATATTATTTATTCAGGGGTTGATTACACAATGAAAGGCAGTAGAATAAGTATTTTCGCTAGTAAAAGCTTTATTTTATACTTTGATATAAATATATCTGCCTTATTGTGTTTGAATAAACTGACCTTAAAACGAAAGATAAACTTTTGAGAAATCCTCCCCCTGTTTTGAGTAGCATCAGAAATTAGTTTCTCTTAGATCGGCGTATCCTTTGATGTTCCGGTTATTCTCCGCAGCTCTCGGGGGGTAGGTGAGTGCCCCTATGTACTAGGGGTACATGAATCTAGCAATACATAATGTATTACACATTAAATCTGCTTCAATTTGAAATGTCAGATGTTCCTCGAGGCTACGTATACCAGTTTGATTGAATTTTTCGAGATGAATTCATTTCGCGTTGTGTTTTTATAGCATAGAATTGTTTCTTTGCTGTAATAATCGAAACAAATCATTCGAAAGGGAAATGAAATTGCATATGTTATTGGTTTTACCATATATAAGCTGAATACATTTACGTTTAAGGAAAATACTATCAAAATAATATTTAATACTGTTAAATTAAATGACTTTGTTTTATGTATGACAATTGTATTTTATTTTACGCAACAGCTGTTTCACCAACCTTTGTTGACATCATCAGGTGCTACAATAATAATTATTGTAACACCTGATGATATTAACATAACTAACTAACAAACTAACCATCACGCCGTCTCCCCGAAGGGGTTGGCAGAAAGAATGGACTGCCACACTTTTCTTTCCTGACACATTTCTCTCGCTTCCTCAACATTCATACATCGTGTCATGCACGCGCGTCGATTTCTCTGACTCCTCACATGACCGACATTCAATATTTGATTTATTTGATCGTGCCACGTTCTCCTCGGTCTTCATGATATTAACATAGGTTGACAAAACAGCTGTCGCGTAAAATAAAATACAATCGTGATACATAAAACAAAGCTATATAATTTAACAGTTTAAAATATTAAGGTATCCTAGTGTTTCGGCCAAAGTAATGGACTATTTAATATTTAATATTTATATTTGTGTATAAAAGAGTATTGAACGAAAATATATAAGAAGTGAATGCGAAAGTGTTATGAACAGAATAGTGAAAGCAACATTATGATGGTTTGGACACATGAAAATAATGAATGAATAAATAATGATAAAAAAGTATATGTTAACGATGTAAATGGAACCAGAATTAGAGGAAGACCGAGAAAAACGTGGCACAATAAAATAAATCAAATATTGAATGTAGCCACGCGAGGAGTTTGAGAAATCGACGTGTGTCGGTGCATTCTTTCTGCCTACCTTTTTGGAGAAACGGCGTGTTGTCTTTTTGTTGTATTAAGTCATATCTTCTGGTGTGTTCATAGATAATTAAGGGATAATTTATGATATTTTCAGAGATAATTAAGTGGTAATTTCTGATAATTTTGTAATAATTTATGATAATTATATGATAATTTATGATATATTCAGAGAATTTAAAAAACGTTTTAATAGATACTTCTACTCTTCATCTTCTTCTTCTTCTTCCTCAGCCTATTCCAGTCCACTCCTGGACAAAGACCCCCTCCATTCGCTTCCATGTCACTCTGTCTTGTGCAGACTGCATCCAGGTTATTCCGAAGTGTCTGTTCAGATCATCCTTCCACCGTAGTTGCGGTCGCCCTGCACTTCTCTTCGCCGTCCACGGTCTCCAAGTCAGCAGTCTTCTTGACCACTTTTCATCTGAGCTTCTGGCTACGTGACCTGCCCATTGCTATTTTAGAGTCGCCACCCGGTGGATGATGTCAGTGACCTTTGTTTTTTCTCTCACCGTATCGTTTCTGACTCTGTCTCTTAGGCTTATTCCTAACATGGCTCTTTTCATGGCTCTTTGGGTTACTCGTAGTTTCGATTTCAAGCCTTTCCGTACCCATCACCTTGGTGACAAACAACTTAATATACAAATAGAAAGACTTACTATTTACAGGTTACAAATTACCGTTTTTCCTACTTTTGGTATATTTGCTTATAATATTATTTGTAGTTTCTTCACCAAACTGTTTCATTTAATTAAAATTTTTATTTCTATGATGTGAAATTGTCGACAGATTTGATATACTTCATTTTAAATACGACTAAT
Organism: Lepidostoma basale; assembly: GCA_022606425.2. Taxonomy (NCBI): domain Eukaryota; kingdom Metazoa; phylum Arthropoda; class Insecta; order Trichoptera; family Lepidostomatidae; genus Lepidostoma; species Lepidostoma basale. The sequence goes on along the minus strand of JAHDVF020000751.1, from coordinate 46,318 downwards.
CACAGTAATTAGTTTTTTGCGTTCTAAATAGTAAGCCTTTAAATTTGTATCTTTAATTGTTTATAAAACCTGAGGTCGCGAAATCAAAAAAAATTGTGATATCATAACAGTGTTATAACAGTTAGCCATATTTTTTATACTCAGGAATATCTATTTTTCAATGTTATTATTAACGACATATTATGTCATACAATATATTAAAAATAAAATCGCAAATTCGCCAATCTATTGCAGTAAGCTCACAGTTAAGTACTACCGAAGGTGATTCACTCGGATGCAGGGTTGTCAACCTAAGCATATAACGTCTAAGTTTATAATGGCAACATTATTCAGGACGTACAATGAACTTCTTGTATTTCAAGATGGCTCAAGTTTAATCCCGCGCGTAACGAGATTTAAAATTTCATTATGTTTCCAGCTTCTCGTAGTTATCTCCTAGCCCTCCACCACGACAGACTTAAGTCAGATTATTAAGTCGCGTGCATCAGTATCTAGAGTGTGTGGTTTATTGATCTTTGATATTCAAGGAGACAGCCAGGGAGACAGCCAACCAGGTAGAGCGACGATATTGTGCGGACGGCAGGAAGGGCCTGGAGAACAATGGCGAGAGACCGAGAGAGATAGCGTGGATGTGAAGAGGCTCACGTCCAGCAGTGGATGGAGACAAGCTGACGAAGATTCAAGAAATATATTCTTCTACTTCTTTAGGTGTATTTTTTTTATCTGAACGTGTCTTATGTACATTTATACTCTTATAAGTTATTTACCACTCGAGAAGAAAGATATTAATAACAATTTGTTTTTTGAATGTATACAAATACTTGTAGACAAATACTGGATTTTACCCATTGCGGGTTAATAATTTTTTTAAGGATTAATTGTATCTCAATAGAGACGAAGATGTAAATTTTTTTGGAAACAGAATATGGTAGTCGAGGCGTTTACAGGACTCATGACCTGTCATTAGTTGGGTTAAGCGATCACTTTATGTTAACAACATTCCCCATTCCTCCCTTCTTACGACCACCACGTCTGACAAATTTTTGGAACTTGTATATGTGCTACTATTTTTAAATAACTTCACATTTTTTAGGTCAATCTACAAATAATCTTAATAGATGGCGCTACTGTAGATTGACCTAAAAATGTGAAGTTATTTAAAAATAGTAGCATATGTACAAGTTCCAAAAAATTATCAGACGTGGTGGTCGTAAGAAGGGCGGAATGGGGAATGTTGTTAACATAAAGTGATCGCTTAATCTAACCAATGACAGGTCATAAGTCCTGTAAACGCCTCGACTACCATATTCTGTTTCCAGAAAAATTTACATCTTGGTCTCTATTGAGATACAATTAATATTAATAACTTTTACGAAACATCGTTTTTTCAGTTTATAATACAATACATGTTACTATGCTATAATCTATGTTACTATACTATGTATAATACGAGTGTCCACAAATGACTCCACCCCCAATCTTGCTCCACGGTGTCCCTTTTGTGACCACGGCCAGCTTTTGCCACCTCGGTAGTATGATAGCAGGCTCGGGTGGTACGGAGGAAGATGTAGCTAGCAGACTCAAAAAGGCAAGGGGAGCTTTCGCTATGCTTCGCCCTGTATGGCGTTCCAGTATCATTTCAAGAAAGCTCAAGCTCCAAATATTCAGCAGTAGCGTTAAAATCTTACTGCTGTACGGATGTGAGACTTGAAAATCTACCGCGGACGTTATTGGAAAACTCCAGGCGTTTATAAATAGGTGCCTTCGCTAAATATTCAAAATCTATTGGCTCCAAACAGTGTCAAATGCCGTTCTCTAGACCATGGCAGGCGAAAAGCCAATTAGAGAACAAGTCGGTAGACGCAAATGGCAGTGGATCAGTCACACTCTGAGACGGAACCCAGCCTGCATCGCTCAGAGTGCACTAGACTGGTCGCATATGGGGGGAAAAAGAAGAGCTCTGGAGGACGAGGTTAAGGCAGTAGGCCTCACTTGGGATGATGTTAGGCATCAGGCATGCGATAGAGTCGGGTGGAGAAGGTTCTTTGAGACCCTATGCACCACGGAGGTGTGACAGGACAAAAAGAAGAAAAGAAGAAAAATACATGTTACTAACCGATAAATTATTTAATTTTGTATATCGTCAATAGATGTAGTCCACATTTTGGCATAGTTTGGAAATATTCGAGAAAATATAAATGAGTCCCAAGCATGGGGCTAAACGCTATATGGCACAGTATTTCAGGGTGTCACGGTTGGAGCGGTACGTACTGAAAGGTTAATAGAAATCGAATAACACCAATGCGGATAAGAATGTTAGTATAATACACAAATGTTTTCTAATAAAAAAATACAAAAGATTAGAATTTTAATACTAGTCAAGAAATACAGATTCCCTTCAAGATATACGAGTAATAATATTTACTAGTAATAACCCGTGAAATATTCACGAAAGTAAAGATTATCTACCCCTAAAAAACTTGATTTACTGTTCCATCACAATAAGTTATAAGTTTTAACTTTTAATGTAAATTAAATAGTCCATTGTTTTGGCCGAAACTCTATGATACTGTATCCTTATAAACGGTTAAATTAAAAAACTTTGTTTTATGTATCACAATTGTATTTTTATTTTTCGCGACAGCTGTTTCGTCAACCGATGTTAACATCATCATCTAATGTAACATCTGATGATGTAAACATAGGTATACAGAACAGTTGTCGTTAAAAATAAAAATACAATTGTGATTCATAAAACAAAGTTTTTTAATTTAACAGTTTAATGTAAATATTCTTTTTTCACACACGTTGAAAAAATCATAATTTACAACACATAATTGATCTCCTTTTGTTTTCTACACTACTGTCATACAACAACAATAATAAAAAAATCTAAATAATCCAGAAACGTTATCGGGCATAGGCATCGTATGCATTTGACGACCTTCGTGGCCGAGTGGTAAGTGCATTGACTGCCACCCCGAAGGTTCCGGGTTCGATTCCCGGCGAGGGCAGTGTGATTGTCACACTATCTTTGGTCTGGTGTAGAATTCATGTGACAGTAAAATGGCGATAGATTAGCTACCTATCACGTGTCACGAGAACCACAATGATAGCTATAATACCCTTTACATCGATTTGGCTCATGCTGTCATGATGTGAACTGCGATTCAATGAAATAATAATAATAATAATTTCAAGTTATTTTCGGAGAGGATCGAAGTATCAAATAAAATTATTCCTCTCTAGCTCTCTTGTATTCAAAATATTCTCGTTTTATTTCTAGATGATACCCGAGTTTTTGCCTTTTTATATAATAATATTTATTAAAATTTATTTATTTTATGGATGTTGGACGATCGAAGTGTGCGTGGGAGATGCCTTTTGGTGGCGATGAGGTTCGCAACCCATCACACCGCGTCTCCCGCGGGGCGAAAGGAGAAGGATGGAGTGCCGCATCGGTTAAAATGTGACAGTCCATTCTTTCTGCCTACCCTTTCGGGGAGACGGCGTGATGGTTAGTTAGTTAGTTGTTTTTTAAAATTTTACGAAATTTCTCGTGACTTGGGGGCAATGTGTTAGAATCATTTACTTACCGTCAGATTTGGCCGCCGGAGGTTTTCTTGTGGCCCAGTTGGTCCTAATAGATCTTGACCCCAGCCACTGTCCGTTCATGGCTGCTATAGCTGACTCCGCTTCCTAAAACAAAAAATTCATCATTTATCTTCTAACGACACAAATCTTTTACCTAAGAAAAAAAAATTCTAATATTATTTATAATACATCTTTAAAAGTTCTTTAGAATAAAATATCTAACACCTCGAGTTTAACCAAAATATTAAATCGGGCAATTCAAACGATAATAATAAAAACATAGATTTATCTATGTTTTAATATTTTAAAGTTTTTGCTGGTGTTGGATTATTTTAAGTGTCTAATTACAGTTAATTTTAAAAAAAGCAGCAGATAACGTGGAATAGAAATTAAATGTCCGGATCGTCCAGCTGACGACAAGTGCACCATCTAAAAGAACATAATGTGTCAAATTACTTTTCTTTGTTATTTTATTTTATATCATTGTATTTTATGTGATTTGTTTTAGATTTATTATGTAGACGTTGAATGATCGAAGTGTGCGCGGGAGATGCCTATTGGTGTTGATGAGGTTCGCAACCCATCACACCGCGTCTCTCGCGAGGGCGAGAGAAGGACGGAGTGCCGCATCGATTAAAGTGTGGCAGTCCATTCTTTCTGCCTACACCTTCGGGGAGACGGCGTGATGGTTAGTTAGTTAGTTAGTTAAATTTATCTATGGAGACCTGGACCCTCAAAGTGAACACAAAGAACCGTACAGAAGCATTTGAAATGTGGTTCTATTGCAAAATGTTGCGGATCTCATGGACTGACATGGTCACCAGTGCAAAGTCTTGAAAAATTACATATTTGGGACACATTTTCCGCAACGAGATATACGGGATGCTCCTCCTCATCATGAAAGGGAAGAATGAGGGCAGGCGCGGTGTAGAAAGACCCCAGATGTTCTGGCTCGAGAACATCAAATAGTGGACTGGTAATTGGTGGGAGAGTAATTCCGGCTGGTACAGGACAGGGAGGCCTACGTCAGGGTGACCTGAAACGGCACTCCGAGAAGAGTAGAAGAAGAATATATTTAAAATGTATTGTACGCCTTCTTTCATACCACAGCTATAACATCTAAGAATTATTGCACATGTGTGTATATATACGCCTAGTTTTATACCACAGGCATAACACACTTGTATTCCATACATTGTGTCATATTGATAAATAATTATGATAATAATAATAATAATAATAATAATAATAATAAATATAATGGACATAATAATATAATGATACTTATAATAATAATGATAATAATAATGACAATGATTATAATAATAAATAAATAGTCCATTGTTTTGGCCGAAACATTATGATACTTTAACATTATTTAAAAATTTAAAACCTTTTTATAATATTACAATTTCTTTTAATTCACTGAGAGTGTCGCAACAGCTGTTTCGCCAACCGATGTTGGCATCATCAGGTGTTACAATAAACTAAACCACACTAATGAGTTTTTTGCCCTATAAATAGTAAGTCTTTTCATTTGTTACTTTAGTTTATTGTAACACCTGATGATGCCATTATTATTATTAAACTTTACAAGTTTAATAATAATAATAAAAATAATAATAATCTTCTTCTTCTTCTTCTTCCTTATTGTAGACCTATGTGGTCTTTTCTCCAGAGGGTTTGCTCGTCCTGTGAGGTAAATTCCCAACTGTCCTTCCAACTTTTAGGAGGTCTTCCACGAGAACAAGTCCAGTGGATCGATTACGTACTGCAATATACCTGACGAAAATCGTGGCTGAGTGGTCAGTGTTTTGACTGCCAAACTGGAGGTCCCAGGTTCCCGGTGATGCCAGTGTGATTGTCACACTGTCTTTAGACTAGTGTAGAATTCACGTGACAACAAAATTAGTTACCTATCACATGTCACGAGAATCAATATGATAGCCCTTTACATCGATTTGGCTCATACTGTCATGATGTAAAGAGCGATTTAACAAAATAATAATAATAAAATAATAATAAGGGAGTTTGGTGGTGTCCATTCTTTGGACATGATCGTACCAGTCCCCTATTCGTTATCTACTCCATCTTATAATATCCTAAACCTCGCATATCTCTCTAATTATTGTATTTCTCACACAATTTTTCAGTGTCTTGGCTGCTCTTATTGTAATAATAATAATAATAATGTTAATAATAATAATAATAATATTTATAATATTAAAATAGTGTATTTTTGTGGCCAATATACAATGATACTTCAACATTATCAACTTTTAAATAATAAAACACTGTTTCTATAGTATCACCATTTTTATTTATTAATTTTTCGCGAAAGCTGTTTACTAAAGCTGTGTTGACATCATTACAATTAATTTTAACACTTGAAAAAACATTGTAACGCCGAAACAGCTGTCACAAAAAATAAACAAATAAAAATTGTGATTACATGAAAACAGCGTTTTATTATTTACCAGTTAATAATATTAAAAATAAAACTAATAAAAAATAATAATAATGATATGTCATGGCCGCCCCACTTGACAGCCTCAACGCCCCCTATTTAAATCGGGATCCGTTACCGCCCCCATGAAAAGCTTCAGACTTCACCAGGGGGCTGAACCGACCCCGTTTGGATCCGATGCTTTGGTCTGTTAACAGATTTGAAGTATTTATGATGTTTGATGTGCGCCCTCACGAGGTTAAACGAACTAGTCTTTAAATTAATTTAACCCTTTGTTATCTTACACGTAATTGCCTCGCAAATAATTATCTTCTGGTGTTTTAACATTCAGATTGTTATTCCAGAAGTCAGCGGAGGAGAGGGATCTCTCCCTCTCGCTGGGAAGTTCCCTTTGAGTGTTGTATTTCGAAATGAACGCGAATCAGTGGCGGGAAAAATAAATTAGTTTGTTTTGTAAATACGTTCGTACATTTGCGAACAACTTACGAGCAAGCGGTAAATATGTGAACAGGCATTTCTGCGAAATTACTAAGTGTAAATTAACCCTATATTTTTAGATTATTTATTAAAATTTTGCATTATTATTAAAGATTTTTTATAAATGTATTTGATAATGCCTTAGATAGGCGAAACATGTCAATCCTATAAATTAAAATAAAACAGATATTTTCTTATTCCTCTTTTTCTTTTTTTTCAACTATTATATTTTAAATCGTATGAAATGTTTATGACGGTGAGCTGTCCTGGGATAAAAATAATATGCTAAATTTTAAAGCACTTTTTCCTTATGTATGGAAGCGAAGCATGGAACTGGCAAAAGACGGATGAAAGTAGAATAAATGCAGTAGAAATGAGATCACTTAGACGAATGTGTGGATACTCTGTGTATAATAGAGTATCAAATGAAAATATAAGAAGTGAATTCGGTGCGAATGATGGTGTCATGAACAAAATAATGAAAGGATCATTAAGATAGTTTGGACATATGAAAATAATGAATGAAGAAATAATGATAAAAAAGTATATGTTTACGATGTAAATGGAACTAGAATTAGAGGAAGACCGAGGAAAACGTGGCACGATCAAATAAATCAAATATTGAATGTCGTACACGCGAGGAGTCAGAGAAATCGACGCGCATGCATGACACGATGTATGAATAATGAGGAAGCGATTGAAATATGTCAGGAGAGAAAAGTGTGCCAGTCCATTTTTTCTGCCTGCCCTTTCGAAGAAACAGCGTGATGGTTAGTTAGTTAGTGAGTTTATTTATAAAATTGATCTATAGGATTTATTTATATTTGTTTATTTAGATAAAAAAGTACCCATAACAAATGTTTTAATAAAAACGTTAACAATTTAAAATAAGGTTACAATTTGTTTACATATTTACTTCATTATACTCTGAAATTGCTCATATTATTTTCATTCTGACATCTTTCGGAATATCTCCATATATCTTCAGCGCTTTATCTATAAGGGATTTTTAGAATTTTTTTATTGAGGTCGTGTTTGTAACGCAGACATGCAAAAATTTTTCGAAATAAAGGGTTTCGTTCGGTGGAGTAGATCCATAAAGGAGAATGGATAGTGACAGACAGCCGCTTTACGAAATCCCCTCCGGACACCGCCCACCTGAAAGACCACTTAAGAGATGGAGGGACAGCTGGTCCTCATCATCCCAAGAGACATGATTTATGTACCACAGATCATCAGATCTCGTAAAAGAAGAAAACGATTTTTTAAAATTAAAACACTGTTTTTTCCACGATTGAGTTTATTTTTCTCGACATGTTTCGAAGGCTTACACCTTCATCTTCGGGGGAACGATATAAACTAACCAAAATTATTACAAACTAACTGCATGAACCTCGAATTATATATAACATGTGTTATTTTACTTGGCTAGTACTAGGGAGATAACAATATACATATCAATGGGTTAAATTTTGAAAGGATTTTTAGATGGAAGTATAGAATTAAGGGTGTTTTATTGCTCTAAGGCTATTGATTTAGTAGGGGGACAGTTTATATTTTTTGACAAAACAAATGGACATTGACACAAGTTAGAAAAATAATACTTTTGCATAAGAGAATTTTTAACACAAGATCCGTCTCACGGTTTTATGATTGTAAAAGAAATGACAAAATTATTTAAAAAGTAACACATTTACCTAGTGAAAGAAACATGTCGAGAAAAATAAACTTAAAATCGAAAAAAAAACAGTGTTTCAATTCATAAAAATTCGTCATTATGGAATTCCACAGTGTTAACGCCTTAAGTTTATCTAAAATTAAAAAAAAAGAAATAAAGAAGGTTTTTTAATGAATCGGAGACTTAGTTTATTAAGGTTGTTTTACGTTTACGTTTTCACGGGGCGTCACTGCACCCTCTGAACCCAAGAATTTCACGAAGAGACCGGAATCCGACAGAACAAGATAAAACCGACATTTACAAAGAATTTTAAGTGTAAACTGAACAAAGCGGTATTAGGAAATGTTTTGCGTTATCAAAAAATGTCTGTTATCTGAAGTTGCAGAGAAATGAGATAATTAAAGAGGGATTAAAATATTCATAGAAAACCTAAGTGTTTGCATGAATCTAGGAAAATAATATCAAATTATAAAAAAAACACTTTGAAAGAAAGATCAATTCTACCCTTGTCCGGTAAATTCATTAGTTTTAACACTACACAATACTACACAAAAGACTGTATCAGCACCTCAAAGCATTCAACTACATAGCTGAAGAGCAATATGGATTCCAAGAACAGAAGGGAACAGCAACAGCTATCACCAACATATGTAACTACATTCAGTCAGCACTGGATGCGGGCGAATGCATAACAGGACTAATACTGGACTTCAAAAAAGCATTTGACACCGTACATCTGGACACACTACTTGACAAACTGACATCCGCAGGGGTGAGGGGCAAGGCGTACAACACGTTCAAATGCTACCTCACCCAAAGAAAACAATACACCGTTGTGTCAGGAATGACCAGCAACGAAACAATGACAGAATTTGGTGTGCCACAAGGGTCCATCCTGGGACCACTACTTTATATACTTTACATTAACGACATAACAAGATACAACATGACAGGGAAAATAATTATGTACGCAGACGACCTTGCTATATTTTACAAAAACGACAACGACAATGAGACCTGTAAACAAATGAACATAGATATAGAGACACTAACCAACTGGACAACCAACAACTACCTGACCTTAAATGTAAAAAAGTGTAACATTTTACACTTTGAAACAAGCAAGACAAACCATAACATGTGCATAAAAAAAATGACGCAATAACCGAACTCGACTATGTAAAGTACCTAGGACTAACAATGGACAGACAACTAAAATGGACAAAACACATAGACAACCTAACAGACAAGTTAGCATCGCTATACTCCCTCTTCTACAAAATACAGAATAACATACCAAGAAGGGAAAAAGTTATGATGTACGAAGCGTATGTAAAAAGCCGACTGACATATATGATTCCCTTCTGGGGGACAGGAAACCAAAAGGACATCTCCAGACTCCAAAGACAACAAAATAAAATAATAAAATTAGCATATAACATTGACTACCTTACCCCAACCATACAAGTTTACAGACAAACAAAACAAATGGACATATCAGACCTGACCAAATATGAGACCTTAAAAATTGTACACAGAGTGACCATGGAAAAGACAACAGACAGCACCTACAAATTAACTAAAAATTCAGACATACACAGACACTGGACCAGGAATTGTGACAGATATCACTTACCGATTGCACGAACTAAGACAGGACAATCAAGGATATTGAACAATGGACTGAAACTTTACAATGAGCTACCCAAAGACACAAGGAATCTCACTACAACTCAATATAAAAAATATCTGAAACAATACATAATTAATAGTAAGATCTAAAAATGTAACCATATAACCCAATTGGGTTTTAAAAAAAATAAATTATATAAAAAAAATAATAATGAAGACGCCTGTTTTCTAGAACTGTTGTAATATTTTATGTGAATAACATCGAGGGACCAAATCGAGAGGATGGACCCAGCGAGGACTTCTAAGATCGTGATGCACGAGACTCCAGAAGGCCATCGACCACCAGGATAACCACCAAAGAGATAGGGAGAAATCTGGACGTCTTCATCACATAACCAAGTTTGATATCCTGTGGTTATTAATTTATCATGTCTCCTGAATCAGAAGACAAGTATTCTGTCCCCTAGACCACCACCCGTTCTTTAGATTTGAAAGTGTAAAAAAATGGTGAAATGTGCCAATTCCATGAATAATAATTTCTAGAAAATAGGCGTTTTTATGATTTGCAACTTTTTCATACTGTAATACATTATGGTTAAAATAAGATCTTAAAAACCGAAAAATACCGATCAACCTGAAACGAAAAGTCTATGAAGCCTGTGATTTGCCAGTTGGTACTTATGGTCTTGAAACTGTAACATTGTCCAATCAAAGTATCGAGCAACTTTGAGTGACCCAAAGAGCCATGGAAAGAGATATGATAAGACTTGCCTTAGAGACAGAGTCAGAAACGATACGGTGAGAGAAAAAACAAAGGTCACTGACATCATCCGCCGGGTGGCGACTCTAAAATGGCAATGGGCAGGTCACGTAGCCAGAAGCTCAGATGAAAAATGGACAAAAAGATTGCTGACTTGGAGACCATGGACGGCAAAGAGAAGTGCAGGGTGACCGCAACTACGGTAGAAGGAAGATCTAAACAGACACGTCGGAATAACCTGGATGCAGTATGCACAAGACAGAGTGACATGGAAGCAAATGGAGGAGGCCTTTGTCCAGGAGTGGACGGGAATAGGCTGAGGAAGAAGAAATAAAACAGATTTTCTATACTCTTTTTGCCTCTAAGGAAATATAATCATTTTAAGAAGTGATACACAACGTCAAAAGGAACGCATTAAAAATGTTTTTGTTTTTAGTTAGCTAGTTTAGTTATCCATTGGAAGCATTTCAATATGGTTGATAAAATGTTTGTGCAAGTCACAAGAAAACAAAAATATCAAACAATGAAAAATTTATTAAAACGATAAGCAATCCAAGGAGAACATTTTCACTATAACGTGACGATATAGTGAAAGCGGTTTGTTTTTTAAATGGGAAACTCTTGTACATGCAAATTATAATAAATTACGATACAAAAAATACCCTTTTTAACTCAACATCACACCCCGTTCCCGCGGGATTATACGCTGTAAACAGGGACGCCATTTTTACTTATTTCGTTATGAGAACGTGGTTTCTTTTAAATATTAAACAATTGTGTGAAAAAAGTAGTTATCTCTTGACAGCTTTTTCACACGAGGGGTTTAAAACTGAAGCTTAGAAGAAAAAAGGGTTTAGAAGAAGACACTGGAGGGACCATGTAACCAAAATGGAAAGTGATAGACTCGCATATACAGCTGCTTATGAAATCCTCTCCGGACGCCGTCCATCTTAAAGACCACCTAAAAGAGGAAAGACAGAACTCATCATCTCAAAATACATGATTTCTGTATGATTGTCAAATTTATTTTAATAAAAGAAGTAGAAAAAAAGGTTTAGAACTGTAAACAATCTTCTTCAAATTGATCAAGTCATCCCTTTTACACATGTAACCTTTATGTTCTATCGACTTCTAGTGAAGATTACATGGATGAATCTATTATAATCTATGTCTGTTTGTTTACAAAGCCTTACAAGGACATACATCCTACTACCTCACTTATCTTTGCAAGTTAAACGACCTGAACCCTTGGCCGTCAACACTAAGATCTGTAAGAGAAAAATCTACCAATAAACTTCTTGTCTCATGGCGCTAAAGAACTTCAAATTTCGCAGATCGTGCTTTTGGCATCGCGGGACCGGCAGCGTGGAACAAGCTGCCCTATAATATCTGCAATCAGGACAACGATGGAGTTTTCAGAAATTCTCTGAAAACTTTCCTTGTTAATAGGAGCTTTCCGGATGAAGAGCGCCATTGAATTTTTCACGAAAATATCAATAAAATTAAAAATACATATCAAATGCATTTATGTAAAATATACGTATTAAAACTACAGAAACTGATATGTTACCATTTAAATAAAAGAGAGCTTATGTTTCATTCTTTTTACTTTTTACACAACACACAATTTATTACAAAAATAAAAATTAAAAATCAAACATTATTATTATTATTTTGATGACTTATATTTTAAGTGCGCCGTTTTGTAAAATGCACTACTCTTAGGTCACACTAGGAAATGACTGACCGAACAGTGCAGTCTTAGAAGTCTCTATAATTTAACTTCACTATCCTCATACTTAACACAAATTTGGAGGCTATTCCACGCCAACGGACCAGCAACATTGAAAGCAAGATCATAGAATCTGCTTTATTGGCTCTGACTGGAATTATTATGTTGTTTGCAGTTGTTTCTACTGATCGGAGTGAACGTTGCTTTTCCGTTGGCATGGGTGTCACGCAGAGGTCCCATATATGGAAGCTCTTCATCAGTGATCTTCTTCTTCTTCTTCAGCCGTCTCTCCACTGCTGGATGTAGGCCTCTTCTAATTTCTTCCATTTTTCTCTTCTTTGGGCTTCTCTTATCCACCTGCTACCCGCGACAGGGACAATATCATCGGCCCAACGTTTCTGAGGTCGGCCTATTACTCTTTTCATGTCCCATGGTCTCCATCCTAGGACTCTGGGTGCCCATCTGTCTGTTCCCTGTCTGGCAACATGACCTGCCCATTGCCACTTTAGCCTGGCAATACGATCCACCACGTCGACAACCTTTGTCCAGCGTCTGATTTCTTCATTTCTGATTCTATCTCTCAGACTTATGCCTAACATTTGTCTCTCCATAGATCGCTGTGTACATTTTAATTTATATATGGTCCTCGCAGTTAAGGTGAAAGTTTCCAGTCCTCGCAGTTAAGGTGATAGTTTCCAGACCATCAGTGATATATGTTTAATATTATATAAATATTACGAAAATAATTGTTTTTTTCATAAACGTGGTCAGTTTTGAAAGATATTAAAATGATTTATTTCGAAACGTTATATAACAAATATTTTGAATAAATTAAAAATAATAATTTTAAGTTCTTATCGGGGTCCAGGTATTAATCTTACAACAAAGGAAACAAATAAAATATTGGACGTTATTGTGTGTTGTGTACAAATTAAAAAAAAGAAACATTAATGATTCCGCAACACAAAGTTATGGCAAATATAGAAGAAGTAAAAGAAAAATGTCTAAATAAATGCAAAGGAGCTGTTTCGTATAGCTTTGTTAGTGAAATGAAGATTATTTCCGTTTAAAAAGGGCTGGGGGTTATTTTGCTTGCGTGTTGGCTCCTAGAACTCGTCATTTTTTGTAAAGAGGACTGTTTTAATTAGGCTTAGAATTGACGTTACACTTCTTTTGGCGCATTTAGTAGAGGGTAAAATTGAGAGCTGTTCCGTACCCTGTTGCGGAAGTGCGACACAATGAAGTTAGCTATTTTAAAAATAGCTGAATTACCAGTTTTCCTTACAAATTGTTCATAAATAGTATTTCTATTTTGTGTCAAACTGATAAAAAGAACTGCAACCACAATATCCAGGTCAAACGCTTTAGTCAAAATGTTGCCAAGGTATTTAAATTGCAAGGATTTTGCATGTTTTAATATTACTAGGGCGTAACATTGTATAAAGCCCTTTCTACATTAAATGATACATCTTGTATTTTCCAATACTTAGAATATACAATGGTGTGTGTAAATGTATGTACATTCCCAGACATTCACGTGTATAACGTGTATTCATTTATTATGTATGATAAAATGCTTTAGGCGTTGCCTGACTCAACACTGAAGCCTGCGGCGCGCCCAAAAACACACCCAAAAGTTACAATTAATACTTATTTTTATTAGTACTACAGTGAAAAGGGTGGAAAATGGAACAAGGGTTGCAAACACTAAATGATTAAATACAGGCTTGTCGTTTTATGTTGCATAAGGGTTGAATATATACAGCCCATACCGCCGTGCGTGTAGATATATACATATATACGGGTTGGCTGTAACAATGGCGTCACTTTTTCTATCGGCTTTTTGTCCGATAATAATATTAATCAGATACATCCGTAAAGCCACGCCTGTGATTTACTCAATATCACAACACGCGTGTCACGCTTATTGCATAAAACAAGGCGCAGTAATGTAAACAATACATTATTAGTTAACACGTTGACTGCGGAGCACTGACCGGGACAGCGGTAAAAACAGAACCCAAATGGCGAACCCTTGTCTAGGTTTGACCCTGTGCCAATCGTTATTTGTAAGTTTAAGTAAGTAGGAGGGGTATTACCCACCAGGGAAAGCTTCATCAGTTCCTTCTTACTTTAATCCTAACGGTACAGGGTTTAAACTGGACAAGGGTTCGCCTTTTGGGTTCTCTTCTTACCACTGTCCCAGTCAGTGCTCCGCAGTCAACATTTTAAAGAATAAAATACGAAAATAACACACCGAAACACTTACAAAATTGACGATTTAAAATAGCAAAGAATATTTAATATTTTGAAAGAAGAAAAATAAGAATTGTATTATTGTTTCAATTGTTCGTTTAGATATTTTTATAAAATATGTAATATCTGTGCCTGTAGTGTGAAACAAGGCGCACTAAAACACGCCCAGCTTCATCGCACGAGCGCTGAAAGAGGATTTGTAAACTTAAATCAACACGGAGATTTCCCAGACATTCCGGAATGCTACATACGTCACGCAGCCTTTTCATTTAGAGTGATATATCGCCGCTCTAGTTATTAATAAAATTCCAAACTTACAGTCTTTTTCAAGAAGGAGACGAACCCATATCCTTTGGATTTAAGCGTTTGAGGATCTCTAACTACTCGGCAATCTCTGCAATGAAAGAAAAACACAATTAAATATAATTTTTAGGATTTACACATAAAAATAAATAGTTAAAAATAATAGTTTTCATATCACAATTAAAATAAACTAACTAACTAACTAACTAACCATCACGCCGCCTCCCCGAAAGGGTAGGCAGAAAGAATGGACTGTCACATTTTAACCGATGCGGCACTCCATCCTTCTCTTTTCGCAATACAATTTGTTTTTTTTAATGTATACAAATACTCGTAGACAAATACTGGATTTTACCCATTACGGGTTAATCATTTTTAAGGATTCATTCTTAATCATTTTAAAGGCTAAACTCAACCAATGACAGGTCATAAGTCCTGTAAACGCCTCGACTACCGTATTCTGTTTCCAAAAAATATACATCTTAGAAGAAAAAGTATGTTTAAAAAAAAAAAAAATTAACTTAGAAATTAATAATCAAGTCGTTTTATTGAGAGGATTGGAAAGGTTCTCAAGCTTTTTCTATATGTTATAGATTTTGACATGTACACTCGTCGATTTTACCAACATTGAACGTGGCCACCTTTTTGTAAATAATTGATTTGGTCATACCATATTTTCTTCCTTGGATATAACTTTTTAAGCATTCTTCTTTTATCTATTTGCTTTTAAATGCTTTAATTTTTTCTCTTTACGGTAATATTTTGTATTTGTATTGAATAATTATTTTTGTTGCTAATTCTTTTATTCGTCTTATTTCGATGGCATTCATTCTCGATTTCAGAACACCTTTCAAAAAAGTTTTATTTTATAAAATAAAATAATGACCCATTTCACCTTGTTCGTTGATTAAGAGATACTGTAAGAATATATTACTTAAGAATTTCATATAAATTATAACAACGGTTTTTAAGCTTTTGAGTTAATATTTCTTTCGTCTTCGAAATATATACATTCAAAGAACGATTAAATCATAATAAATACAAATGTTTTAAGATGTTTTATTTTATTTTATGGGAAAATTATAATGCGTTAGCAAAGCGAAAAACGCTATCCCCATAATATGAGAATTTTTTTTAAAAAAATAAACATTTTCATTCGTATTGATTATGTCATGTGAAAGTTTACACCATTGATTAAGAAACATCGTTCTTCTGATGAAAATAGAAAAACTTCGAAACAGGACTAGAAAAATATAACAAAAAAATCAAAAATAGTTTTGAAATTCACAAATAATTTGGTGTGGATTTTCAAAGTTTTACGCCTTAAGTTTATCACAAATATGTTTAATACTAATAAAAACCCATTTTTTTTTAAAAATAACTAGATAAAATACGTATTTGTTAATTGAACATCAAAACTCAAAATCTCATAAGAACCACAAAAATGAGAACTCTCCATCTATTGAGGGTATGACACTCCAAGGGAGAGTGGAAAATTCTGAAATAAGTAAGATCTGCAATGTCCAAGTGTGCAATGGGGAACACTGGAAAGGCGTTATGGAGAGAGCGTGTCCTAAATGAGTGATAAAGAAAGCGGCATAATGTCTTCTTCTTCTTCTTTGCTATCCTTCTTCCCTTCACTGCTGGATATAGGCCTCCTCCAATTTCCTCCACTCGTCTCTATCCTGCCCTCTTTGTATCCAAGATTTTCCAACTCTTTTGACAATATCATCGGTCCATCTCATCGGTGGCCTTCTGACACTTCACCTATTTGCCCATGGTCTCCAACTGAGTATCACGGGTGCTCATCTGTTGCCACCCTGTCTAGCCAAGTGTCCAGTCCATTGCCATTTCAATTTTACCACTTAGTCCATGACGTCAGAAACCCTGGTGCGGCGTCTGATTTATTCATTCCTTATGCGGTCACGCAAGCTCACACCAAGTATCTGTCTTTTCATGGATCTCTGTGTACACTTGAGCCTGTGGAAACTTTTTGCTGTAAGAGTTGTCGTCTCTAGTCCGTATGTCATCATGGGCAGTATACACATGTCGTAGACCTTTCTTTTGAGACAAACCGGTATTTCATCATTTTCAAAGACATGTCTCAGTTTACCATAAGGTACTAACAGGAAATCGACCTTCCGGAAGACCACTCAATAGAGATATCTACATCCCAGGAATAAGCTCCGCGAAATAACAGAGTATAGTTCTTAATAAGGCAGAAGAAGAAGAAGTTAGTTGATAACGTAGCCTCTGTTTTGAATGAATCATCATCTTACGCTTTTGTGTCAATTCTTATTTAATTTTCGAGGCGTTGTTTGCTCACAATAGCTTCATCACCATCTTTAATTTGATAATTATTAATCAAAGTATTACGTACAGTTCAAAGATCTATCGTTTCTAATAAAAGGTCGCAATATTGTATCGAAGTATCAATAGAATCGAGGTGGGAGCGTTATTGTCAGTAAGACTGAGGGATTTCCTTTGATGTGCTAAACGTCGGTATAGAATACACCGAATTATTATTAAGCAATGTTATGATCAATATTGTAAGGAATATAAGAAAACAAACGTTTCGACTTCACAAATGAGAGATTTCATCAGTTTATTGAAAGTGAATGAACTGTAACATTTGTACGAAATAAGAAAGCGGGAAATGAGAAAATACGGAATAGAATTTTGTAGAATAAAATATAATATCTCAATAGAATAATGTCATATTAGACCATGTCAACCGCAGCTCTGACGATAGATGGACAAAACGCCTCTTTTGCTGGTGTCCTAGAACTACGTCCCGAAACCCAGGACGTTCTCAACTTCGATGGAGAGATGACGTAAAAGGCACCGCTGGTACGACATGGATGGGTGTTGCCCAGGATATACGGACATGAAAGCAGATGGAGGAGGTCTTCATTTGGAGATGGACGGATAAAGGCTGATAATAATATGAAACACGTTTTCATTTTCACAAAAGAAAATCACTCTCAATATTTCCACAGTTATTTTTAAATGTAGTTAGACATAGAACCGCAAATTTTCATTTTGGTAGCTTTTGAAAAACATTGGTAAAACCAATTTTCTTTAAATCAAGAAAAGATAATGTTAATTTCTGAGAATTAGCGAAAAAAACAACCAGAAAAATAATTTGATATTATGTCAAACTTGGTGAAAAAACAGTATGATGAGAACCGAATTTATTTCTTAGAATTTTTTTTAATATTACAATAATTTCCTTAGAAAATATCTTGAGCAGTTTTATTATCCTACGGCTAATATAAATAGAAAAATTAAAAATATAAAATATTTGTTTAAGTATGAAATATCAAATAAAGAAATGGAATATTCGGTCATCCGGGGAAATTTAGAAAATGTTAAAAGTGAGTCAGTATTTTTTTAGAGAGAAGGTACTTGGAGACACGTGACGACTATTAACTGTCTTTGGCGCTGCTGGTGGAAAGAGTCAAAAGTCTGCTTAATATATCACTTCGGAGATTGACGTCTTTCATATAAGAAAAAGGACGTACAAACGACAAAATACTCTTGACTTAAGAGAGTTTATGGTCTTTTTAAAGTCATACCATCTCTCACGGGTTCTTGGTATTTCGCCTGTTCTCCTACCGAAACTTCAAACTTTAATCCATCTAGACCAATGGTTTCCAAAGTGGTCCGTACGGACCACCAGGGATCTCTGGGATCATTCAGGGGGTCCGTGGAAAATTGAAATTGAATTGGGGGTCTCCGAACAACGTCAGAGGGTTCGAGCAAGGTTTACGGCGACCTTTTTTGTTTTTTTAGCTCATTCTCATTCACGGGGTCTACACAAAATAAAAGTAATCATCACGGGGTCTACGGGACAAACATGTTTGAGAACCATTGATCTAGACCATAAATTATAAAACCATAGAAACTCTTAGAAAATTAGTGGACAATGATTTTCCGCTGATCGAATCTACAATTCCTAAGTCAGGTCTGGGTTTTTAACAAGTTTTTTTTTATCTACTAGACCAGTGAATCTTAAAGTGGTCTATACCTAAGACTACCCCCCCCCCCAGGGGTCTACGACAACTTGCAAGGGGTCCATGTCATCGAAAAAAAAATTGGGGTCTATGAAATGAATATGGCGGACTACGATAGTGGATCTCATGTCGGATGGTCAAAATCGGGATTTATACAGTTCTGTAGAGTAATATAAGACTTTTTATGTACATGTACTACATATATACTTGTTTTTGCAGTCAAATTTGTAATTTCATAATCAATAAATGAGCCGAGGAAAAAATATCGATTTACTTATTTTGCTAAAAAAATTAGCGCCTGTTTGATTATCCGGAAAAATTGGTATTTGTAACACCTCCGGTCCCAATTAGTCCGGATAAACGACGTTCTACTATACTGAAATTTTATTGCTTTAATATATTTAAAATTTAAAAACACTTTTCTTAAATAAAAATTTGTACATAATATTATTGGTTTTAAAACACCAAAAGTGTAGTAATTGCTCCATCACAAATTAAGTGCTTCATACGAAAGTATACTTTATTATCTCATAAACATGTGTTTATAAGAACAAAATATATGTTACGTATGATTTACCAAGCCATTTAAGAATGTGCAAGTGTACGCTTGACAGATGGCGCCATCTGTTGGCCGTACCGCATTGCAGGATAGATTTCTTGGTGCAGTTTCTCATAAGATGTAGCTTGCTTCTTTCATAATGTCGCTCGAGACAATGCATTTTCTTGTCTAGGGTCTTCAAAATATTATACGTATTTAAAACTAAAAAACTAACATCACGCCGTCTCGCCGAAGGAGTAGGCGGAAATAATTGAGCGCCACACTACTCGATCCTGAAACACCTCTCTAGATTCCTCCACATTCATACAGCGAGTCATACACGCACGTCTGTTCTTTCGACTTCTTACATGGCCGACCTTTAAAATTTTGTTAATTTTGAAATCAAGTTTTCCTCGGTCTTCCACGACTTCTATAATCGCTATTATATTCATATTTTAATTAAAAGATAACAAATTTGTTCAGTAATAACAGTTAATTATCTTCATAGGTCTAAAAATCTTAAAAATATATTGTATTAATTTAAATTATTTATTGTATATTTTATAAAATGGAGTGAAATTAGATTTGGTGTTAGGGGTGTATTGTTATTTAATTAGGATGTGAAGATAATGGAATATATCTAAAATAGGGCTTAAAGTGAAATTTAGTATTTTTTTACAAATATTCAAATTTCTAAAACTCAAGGGTTTTTAATGCTAAATTTATAATATCAAGGTGTATATAATTAAAACCTTTGTATTTGAAAAATAAATCATTTTCAATCAAATATTCTAATGAAGCGTAATAAGTTACTCTCTTAAAACATAAACATTAATAAAATGGACTATTAATCAACAACAACAAACCATCAACCCATTTCTCCGAAGAAGTATGCAGAGATAATGGACCATCACATTTCTCGATTCTGACCCATCTCTCTAGCTATCTCCATATCCATTCACGAGCAATACACGCACGAACTTTAAAATTTGATTGATTTGGTCATGCCATGTTTTTTCGGTCTTCCTCTATTCCGTACTGCATTCACATCTTTTATATATGATTTTTTTTAACCATTCTTTCACTTCTTCTTAAATATGGACAAGTTTTCTATATTAAATGCTTAACCTTTTGCACTCGAAGATTTTTGGTATGTGCATACCGCCAAATTGATACATTTTTTTAAGAAAACAAGAAATTTGAATTGAAGTACAAAAATTTTTAAAAATAAAATACGTTTTATGTTTTAGTAAAACAAGTATGTCAGATATAAAATAGACAAAACAATTGATTACTTTAAGTTTTTCATTGTATGATATTTTACATAACAATCTCCAATGAGAAGTCCAGGAAACAATACGGCGCGGCGGTGAATGAAATGAACGAAGCGTGTCTACATGCACCAACTTGTCACGGGAGCAAAATTCCGCATCTAGAATTACAAAACTTGAATCTTTTTCAAAATTGATTCATGCGGAATGGTAAACACGTTAACTTACGCTTGAATGTATATATTCACGTGCAGAATCATACTGATGCTAAAAGGATATATTCAAATCAAATCAAATCAGTTTATTTTCTCAAAAAATATTACAAACATATATTAATTATTAGTTTAAGACATCTATTGAGAACAGGTAAAATATAATAAATATGTAATATCAGGAACGCATGACAGATGGTTCGCCATTAGGAATACAAGATACTCTCCAAAGTCAAGAGTATTTGTCTTCTGAACGTACTTTCACGAATATGAAAGACATCGATCTCCGAAGCGATCATGTTCAGCAGTTCGATTGCTCTCCCCACCGCCATCACCAGAGGCAGATTGGTTCTGCATGCTGGGAGATAAAATATGTATTGGATTTTAATGACTTATCACTCGTTTCTCGATCAAATTCCGTAACTTATTGCTATTGTACTGTACTAATATGATTTTGGTTAAATTATATTGAAAAGTAAATCAAACAAAAAAATTCGAATCTAAAGGAATGAGACATTTTCTTGCCGCCACAGCGGCGGCACTCGAGTAATACGGCAAACCACGCATGCCGCTTCTATGGCGGTACTCGAGTGCAAAGGGTTAATATCGAGTTCAATATCATTGTTTAAGTACATAAAGCTTATAATGATAATTATTTCTACGAAAATAAAAATACTCATAATATAAAACTATCGTTTGGTCACTAGGATATTGTAAGGAGATTGTTTCCATTAGAAGATAAAAATAATTCATTAATATAAGATTTCAAATTATTAGGTCCTTACATATGAAATTGGCGTTTTGTATGGGAGAAACGTAAAGTTGATTTTTTTTTAATATAATATATTTATTTAATCAAAATATGTACCATTGCTATCTATGCACTTTTGCCATCTCATAGGTAGTTCATCGATCCCTTTACTGAAAAAACCATTCGGACGGGAATCAATAAAATCTTTGAAGTCGGTTTGGACTGCCCCATCGGAGTTGAATTTTTTCCCTTGCAAGAAGTTATCCAAATTTCGAAAAAAATAGTCATCTGTTGGGGCAAGGTCCGGAGAGTACGGTGGATGTCTTAGACATTCCAATTGAAGCTCTTCTAATTTGGTAGCCGTCTGTTGTGCAGTGTGTGGTCTAGCGTTATCATGAAGCAGCAGTGGCCTAGAGCGATTAACCAGCCTCGGTTGTTTAGCAGCCAGCTTTTCCATCATGGTTTGCAGTTGCTGACAATAGACATCTGCCGTAATCGTCTGGCCAGATTTAAGAAAGCTGTAGTGAAAGACACCAGCACTAGTCCACCAAACGCTCACAAGTAACTTTTTTGGAGTCAAATTTCGCTTGGGGCATGGTTTGGCTGGTTCGGCAGGGTTCAGCCATTGCAATGAGCGCTTTCGACTATCATACAAGATCCACTTTTCATCACAGGTAATGATTCGATTCAAAATCCCTTCATTATTGTGCCGGTTGAGTAATGCAACGCAGCTGTCAACGCGCGTTTGTTGATTTGCTTCACTCAATTCGTGAGGTACCCACCTTTCAAGCTTTTTCACCTTCCCAATTTGCTTCAAGTGGATTAAAACAGTTTTATCACTAACACCGCAGCCTGCAGCTAACTCGGACGTGGTTTGCGATGGATCTGCTTCCATAATAGCCTTCAATTCTTCATTATCAACTTTGGTCTCCGGCCGTCCACGGGGCTTGTTCTGCAGGTCGAAATTTCCAGAACGAAAACGTTGGAACCAAAAACGTACTGTGTTTTCTTTTGCGGCACCGTCGCCATACACATCATTAATCCTTCGAGCCGTTTCTGCAGCACTGGTGCCAAGGTGGAACTCGTACTCGTAAATAACGCGATATTTCAAGTTTTCCATTTTGTAAACTGAGTGACGCAAAGAAAAAAAAACAATTGAGGAAAAAACAAATGAATTATAATTTTCAAAACACAAATACTTGAGTAAAAAGCTGTATAAATTTGAATTTGGAATTCTTAACCAAAGAGAAGATATTTGAGATCAAAGTTGCCAGTACAGCAAAACGCCAATTTCATATGTAAGGACCTAATATTTGAAGAATTGAACCGATATATTCGGAAACAGTACCCAAGCGTTCTATAAAATAAACTTTTACTCTGATTGAAATTTTATGGAGATGGATATTAATTTTTATCAGTGAAAGTTCCCACGATTAAGGAATTTAAAACTTACAGATAAAAGAAAGGAAAAAAATGTACTTACGATATTTCTCCAAAAGGTGTGAATGCTTCTCTTAATGTTTGGGTTTCGATTTCTGGACTAAGATCCCCGACGAATATGTGATAATGTTCTGTAACAAAGAAAACATAAGTTAATATTAAATAGAAATAAATTATGCAGATTATTGCATCATTAGTAAAATTAAAAAAATTATCTCTGAGATAGTTTGGACATATGGGACGAATTGACGAGAGAAGAATTGTTATGATTATTTATATAAGCAGTGTGAGTGGAAAGATAAGTTGTGGAAGACCAATGAATGCAGGAAATGGCCATATTAATCAAATACCAGAATGCGGCCACATTCGAAGACGGAAAAATCGACGAGTGTGCACGTTACGATATATGAATGTAGTGCAATCTAAAGAGGTATACCAGGCCAGAGCAGTAAGGCGGTCCATTCGTTCAGCTAACGCCGCCGGCGAAATGGCGTGATTGTCAGCTAGTTAGTTAATACTAATTTTTTTTCAAGGAATTCATGTATCTTTATGTGCCCCTGGATTCACACTATAAGCATAACACAAAAGATAAATTGTTGCCGTTAGAAGGAGTGATGTGAAGTTACATTTTATCAAATTACAATGCTGTCACATGGTATGCAGTTTACCATGGGTTCCTAAACTTTTTTGTCTCGTAGACCCGTTTCCGTTTAAAAAAATATTTTGTTATTTAAAACTTCTTCATTGTAAATAATGAAAATAAAAATAAATTATAATAAATCTTTTTTTAAATGTATATTAAGTCTGTTAAGCGCCGTTGGTAAACTCTACGGCCGAATTTTAATAGAAAGAGTAAAAAAGACGACGACTGAAAGAGTATGGGATGTTCAAGGCGCTTTTATGACCGGAAGAGGATGTATGGATCAGATTTTTGCACTTCGAACGCTTGCGGAGAATTTTATGGCCAAAAACCGTAAGCTTTTCTGTGCGTTTGTCGATTTGCAAAAGGCCTATGATTGAGTGAACAGAGATAAACTGTGGTCAATCTTGTCCGAATACGGAGTGAGCACAAAACTGATACGGGCGGTTGCTTCTCTCTACGAAGGTAGCACTGCCAGTGTTAGGGTAAATGGAGACATCACGCCTTGGTTTGATATCACGAAGGGTGTTAAGCAGGGCTGCGTGATGTCTCCATGGTTGTTCAATCTGTATATGGACAAGTGTATGAAAAAACTTAAAGGTATAAATGCTGGTGCTAAGATGAGTGATCTGTCTGTAAACTGTCTGCTTTACGCGGACGATGCCGTTCTCGTTGCGGATAGTGCGGACGAATTACAAGTCTTGGTGTCGAGAATGAATGAGGTATGCAAGTTAAATGATTTAATGATGAATGTCGGAAAGTCAAAGGTGATGGTTTTCTAAAGGGAAGAGCAAATGACAGTTTGTAATATAAGTGTGAACGAAGAGAACTTGGAACAGGTGAGGGAATTTGTGTATTTAGGTAGTATGTTCACAGCAGATGCCCGAACGGATAGTGACATCGAAAGAAGGGTTGGTGCGGGTAACAAAGTGAATGGAGCTTTAAAAATAGTTATTGGAAACAAGAATTTATCAATGAAAGCGAAAACGGCTGTTCACAATGGAGTTCTGGTCCCAACCCTAATGTATGGAAGCGAAGCATGGAACTGGCAGAAGAAGGATGAGAGTAGAATGAATGCGGTAGAGATGAGGTCCCTAAGACGTATGTGTGGTAGAACGATATACGACAGAATCTCAAATGCTGATATAAGAAAGGAATGTAGAGCGGAAGAAGGTATAATGAACAAAATTAAGAAAGGATCGCTGCGTTGGTTCGGACATATGGAACGCATGGATGGAGAAAGAATGGTTAAGAAAGTATACGTTAATGATGTAAATGGGGTACGAAGTCGAGGCAGACTGAGGAAAACATGGCATGACCAAATTAATCAAATTTTAAAGGTTGGTCATGTTAGAAGTCGGAGGAATCGACGTGCGTGTATGACTCGTTGTATGAATGTGGAGGAAGCTAGAGAGGTTTGCCAGGATAGAGTAGTGTGGTGGTCCATTCTCTCTGCCTACCCCTGCGGGGAAACGGCGTGATGGTTTGTTGTTGTTGTTTTTTGTTGTTGTTGTTGTTGTTGTTGTGTTATTAAGTTAAAATACATTTATGTATGCCTTTGCCGTTTTTTCTGTTGTATGTAGACCTCCTTCCTTCTTATATTGTTTTTTTTATTCCAATTCAACTATAACTGTAACTTAGATAGGGTTCACTGAAGAAAATAAAACTTAATAATAACATATATTTGATGTTTAATAGTTCGACATTTATTGATTAAACTGAACAAAATGCAAATCCAATATTTTTAAAATAAATATAATAGATACACAAAAATGAATGTTTTAACGGGAGGGACAGTTTTATGAAATATAAATATAATTAAGAAAATTATGTCTTTAAGAAAGCATTACGTAAATACCTAAAAAGGTCAAAGGTCAGGATGTTTTCTCTTCTTCTTCTTCGTATCAATGGTAAGAAAGCATTACATATCGCAAAGATGGCTCTTAAAGGGGCACATTTCTCTTATTTTTCTTGCTATTGTGTTGGAAGGCTTGGACGACTTTATGTCGTTGTCAAAGGTGCCGGGTGTAATTACACCACACGTGGAGGCATCTCCCTTGCCACATGGAAGTACATTAGCGAATGCAGAAGTCTTCTTCTTCTTCTGATTGTAGAACTTGCGATCTGTTTATGCAGGATATCAACTTTCTTCCTGTGATGAAGACGACCAGCCTTCTCTCCATCTCTTTGGTGGTCGTCCTGGTGGTAGACGGCCCTCTGTAGAGAAAATTTTTGTGATGTCCTGACTAAATGTGATTCACTCTCGTAGATAGACCCCCATATACGAGTATATATGATGGACCCCCCATTTTTTTATATTGACGTGGACTCTTTGCAAGTCAAAATTTATACCTGGGGGTCGATAAAGACCACTTTGGGAATCACTGCTCTAGCATACGAACACAAAAGTATGATATTCTATGGAAAATGTATGCTGAAAAAGTTCTGTACTTGTTTGAATTTACTATTATATCGATACGGTTGGCCTTATTTCTATGAGGTTGGGATACATTAAAATTATTTGAAGATTATAAAGCTTTTATGATGAAATAAGTCAGGTACCTTCGTGGCAGAGTGGTTAGAGCTCTGACTGCTATACCGAAGGTTCCAGGTTCGATTCCTAGCAATGGCAGTATGATTCACTCACTGATTGTGTGGCAGACACTCTCTTAGGTCTGGTATAGAAATCACGTGACAATAAAATGGCGATAGATTAGCCTCCTATTTTGTATACAGTAATTGGGTTCAAACGATCTGTTGTACGAGTATGTTAGGTTCCCTATGTTCCTGCTCCTAGTATTTACGACTTTCTCTATTTCTTTTTATCATTCCATATTTTCTCTCCCATCCCACACTCTGTCCACCTTTACCAATATCTGTCTGAAATAATTTTATGCTAGGCCATTAAATCGTGTACCATGTTTTACTCTGCTTTTGAGATTGGGATATAGAAGTGAATAGAAAATAAATTACGAGTAGATTAAACTTGGTCTGGAGACTCATTTTGCCTTTTGCTTTTTGGGAATTTTACATTCCCTAGTTAACATATAAACGCATGGACGGGAGACGGGCCTAGAGATTGTATGACGAAAGGGCGCCGCTGCGTCCTATAACAGCTCTGGGTGAGCAGTGTTGTAAGTATATTTAAAAAAACAAACATTACGCCGTTTCACGAAAACGTTTTTTTCCTTACTCTTACTCACTTCCATTGACTCCTTTACGTTCGTATGCAAGTAGAATTAACTTGAACTTCATAGTCACATAAATCTTTATAAATTTTCATATAAATCACTTACTTTGTAGTTAACCACTTACTTCTAGCACACATAACTTCAAATCGTGTTTTATAAGACAATAATGTAATAAAATGGGTTACATCCTTAAAAACCGGAAAATACCGATCAACCTGAAACGAAAAGTCTATGAAGCCTGTGTTCTGCCAGTTAGTACTTATGGTCTTGAAACTGTTACATTGTCCAAACAAAGAGCCGAGAAACTACGAGTGACCCAAAGAGACATGGAAAGAGCCTTGTTAGGAATAAGTCCAAGGACAGAATCAGAAACGATACGGTGAGAGAGAAAACAAAGGTCATTGACATCATCCACCGGGTGGCGACTCTAAAATGGCAATGGGCAGGTCAAATGGCAGAAGCTCAGATAAAAAAATGAACAAGTAGACTGCTGACTTGGAGACCGTGGACGGCAAAGAAAATTGCAGGACGATCGCTACTACGGTGGAAGGATAATCTGAACAGACATGTCGGAATAACCTGGATGCCGTCTGCATAAGACAGAGTGATATGTGAGCGAATGCAGGAGGTTTTTGTCCAGCAGTGGACGGGAATAGGCTGAGGAAGAAGAAGAAGAAGAAGAATGTAATAGAGGACGAGGGGACGATTGAGAAAGAGAGATCAGATAGCCAGAATAGAGATGTGTGCCCCCCTGACCCGAGGTGTGAAGGTGCGGTAGTCCGTCTCCTATATTTAGACTGTGGTATCGGGGATCATTGTTAAAGGTTTATCCCGAAACTTGACATCTGCAAGTCACGGCGATGACTCTCGGTTTTCGCGTGAGGTCTTTAGTGGAGATGAACGAATATTTAACGGGTTCGAACCCGATAAAATAATTTTAAAAGTAATATATTAAAGTAGATATAAAAGCTGTTCCCAGCGGCGCAGGATAGGGACAGGTTCGCCGAGGTGATCACCAACACTTGAAGAAGAAGAAGATGTAAAAATTGAAGTAGCGCGGGCACCCTGTTACGGAAGTGCGACATGATGCATTATTGTACATACGAAATGTCACATTTTAGTGAGTTAATTTCGAATATTATTGACAATATTAAAATATTTAAATCGTTTTTTGAACTTTTCACAAATATGCTTTGGGGCA
The DNA here is from genome assembly GCA_022606425.2 of Lepidostoma basale. NCBI lineage: Eukaryota > Metazoa > Arthropoda > Insecta > Trichoptera > Lepidostomatidae > Lepidostoma > Lepidostoma basale. The sequence continues at coordinate 18,159 of JAHDVF020000751.1, read as the reverse complement.
CAGATGCCCATCCTTAGTGTAGAATTTTAAACAATAAGATTTGACAAAATCGTTACATATATACTATGATAAATGAAAGGGAGAGGAGAACAGAGTAAACACGACACAGACGTGGTGTCGAAAGAAGGGCGGAATGGGGAATGTTGTTAACATAAAGTGATCGCTTAACCTAACCAATGACAGGTCATAAGTTCTACCATATTCTATTTCCGAAAAAAAATTACATCTTCGTCTCTATTGAGATACAATAATTGATCCTTAGAAAAGAGTTAAGTTTAGAGGTAGGGGTAATTAATATGGATTGTAGGAAAAAGGGAACAAATCCATAATTGGACTTTTAGTTAAGATTATTTGGTTGTTATAATATTTTATGTATCACATTTGCAAGGTTATTGAATTTTATATTCATATTAATATTGTAAACATGTAAATTTTGAACATCGTTACATTTACTAAATAATTGATATTTTCAAATCGACGAGCGTGCATGTAACGATGTATGAATGTAGAGGAATCTAGCAAGGTATGTAAGGATATAACAGTTCGAGGAAACGGTGTGATGGTTAGTTAGTTTGTTAGATATCTTTTCCAATGATGTGGTAAATGAATTCCGAAATGTTATTATTTGAAAAACATCTGCGACAGAGACAACATAGATTATTTCACCTGCCAAGGTGTAGGTAATGCCCGTGGGCAGGGCAATAATACTTCTAAACCGCATCTTTTCGGATGTGGACGTCTTCCACGATAGTGAGGCTACCTTCCGAAAACATCTATAATGTATAATGTATAAAAATGATATTTGCTTCTCTTGTTCTTCTTATTGTTTCTTTTTAATTAATTGTTCTTAGTTTTTTAATTATCTTGTTTATTTGTTTATTTCTAATATACTCGTATATATTTTTAAATTTCAAAATTGTAATTGTGTTAATTTTGTTTTTGTATTCTATAGTATTATTCGGGTGGTGGTCTAGGGGATAGAACGCTTGGCTCCTGATCCAGGGGACATGGGTTCGAGCCTGGACACGACCAGATTCTTTCTTCATAATAATGAGCCATTTTCTGCTCACATTGAAGATTGTAAAATAAATTCTAATATCATTGATGTAAATCCTTGATGTTAGTTTTTAAAAAAAAAATAATCGTAAGTGCTTTGGATACTGTGATGTTTACGATTAAAAATAAAAATAAAAATTGAAATTAAAATCTTGTGATGTTCTATTTCGGTTGTGATTTGCTACGTGTCGAAGGTTTGTTATACCATATTTTCTTGAATACATTTCTTAACTGATACTATATTTCAAATAAGATTTAATTGAATTAAGTTTTCAATTTATTAAGACTCGTTAGCAAGCGCGGGGTCTGAGCGGGTTGACCCCTTGTGGCGCGGTGCCAAAGTAGTGACTTGCAGAAATTAAAATTAGTGCCGCGAAAACGGTGTTTAATCATTTGTATTGTTGACTCGTGAGCGGGATTTATAGGGTTAGTCTGACCCATTTACACAGAAGACATCAGACATCTAAGTTAGCGCCACGTGGACCCAACGGCAGTGAAAGGGATAATGACCACACCTTCAAACCCGCCATAGAACTTAATGGGTGAAATTCCAAAGTAGAATATTATTACATTACGTTTATCAATTAATAATCCAGATTAAAATTAAAATATAATATGGAAGTGAAGCATGGAACTGGCAAAAGAAGGATGAAAGTAGAATAAATGCAGTAGAAATGAGATCTCTAAGACGAATGTGTGACAAATCTGTATATGATAGAGTGACAAATGCAAGTATAAGAAGTGAATGTGGTGCGAATGAAAGTGTTATGAACAAAATAAGGAAAGGGTCATTAAGATGGTTTGGACACATGGAAAGAATGAGTGAAGACAGAATGGTAAAGAAGGTATATGTAAACGGCGGAGCGGAACGGAGCTAGAAATAGAGGAAGACCGAGGAAAACGTGGCACGATCAAATCAATCAAATATTGAATGTCGGTCACGTGAGGAGACGAAGAAATCGACGTGCGTGCATGACAAGATGTATGAATGTAGAGGAATCGAGAGAAGTATGCCAGGACAGAACAGTATGGCGTTCCATTCTTTCTGCCTACCCATCCGGGGAGACGGCGTTATGGTTAGTTAGTTAGTTATAATGATATTACCAGATCGCAGCGCTACCTGTACAATTGCGAATCTCAACCATCCAGGGACCCACCCAAACACCAACAAAAAATCATCAAAATCGGTCCAGCCGTTTAGGAGGGGTTCAGTAACATACACACGTAGAGAAGAATTATATATTATTATTATTTGCATATATTGCATTGCATAATCAGCCTCATGGGACTCGTCCTTGTGGAAGGCCTCCTAAAAGATGAAAGGACAGCTGGGAATCTACCTCGCAGGAGGAGCAACACTCTGGAGAACAGACCACATAGGTCTACAACAAGGGAGAAGTAGAAGAATATTATTATTTTGTTGAATCGCTCTTTACATCATGACAGCATGAGCCAAATCGACGTAAAGGGTTATTATAGCTATCATAGTGATTCTCGTGACATGTGATAGGTAGCTTATCTATCGCCATTTTATTGTCACGTGAATTCTACACCAGACCAAAGAGAGTGTGACAATCACACTGCCCTCGCCGGGAATCGAACCCAGAACCTACGGGTGGCAGTCAATGCACTGACCACTCGGCCACGAAGGTCGTCATATATAAAGATGTCGAGACTAATAATATATTGGTTTAGAAGAAGCTTAAATGTGGTCTTTGTGAATGAAAATGGTAGTTTTGTGTGTGTTTGAGTGGGTTCCTGGATATTTTAGATTCACAATTGGACCCGGAAGTGACCGTTAAAACCTTTTGGGAAGTTCATGAATAATTGACCTACTGAGAATAATTCATAGCTATGTTTGTTTACCATAGATGGCGCGAATATCGACAAAAAGTTTACTGAATCAGCTAATAGTAGGCAAGTCAACGTTCGGTCAGACAACGTCTATCGGGTTCGCTAGTTATATTATAAATATACTTCTAGTAAAAAATACATTTTCTAGTAGTTTTATGGGAATGATATGTTTTACATTTTAGGGCATTTACAAATATATTTTTAAGGAAAAAAAAATCATTCCCAATAAACAATAATCAGACGCCGCACCAGGGTTGCTGACGTCATGGATCGAGTGGCAAAATTGAAATGGCAATAGGCTGGACACTTGGCTAGACAGGGTGGCAACAGATGGGCACCCAGGATACTCAGTTGGAGACCATGGGAAAATAGACGAAGTGTCGGAAGGCCACCGATGAGATGGACCGATGATATTATCAAAAGGGTTGGAAAATCTTGGATACAAAAGGGATAGGATAGAGATGAGTGGAAGAAATTGGAAGAGGCCTATATCCAGCAGTGGAGGGAAGAAGGCTAGCAAAGAAGAAACAATAATATTCATTAAAAAAACATAGTGAGAATTAGAAGATATAACAGTCAAAGGGTTAAAATTGATTCCAAATACCCCTACTACTCACCCCTACTGTTTCAGTTATTAATTAGAAAAAAAAATCCGCGTTCTATTTGAATAATGCAAATCGTTTATTTAAATTCCGAATGAAGAACCAATCTGATATTTCCTTCAAATTAATATCCATCTCGCTAACTATAGAAAATATATATATAATTTACATTCAAATATTGAATCATCACTCCGCTTATATCATCTAGCCTTGTATATATACATAATAGATTCACATTTTATTATTTTAAAGGGTGCTTTTCGATTATTTTATTCTTGACTGATATATTTTTGGTGCTTTCGTTTCCCCCTCATAATAATTTTAAATGTATGATTATTATTGTTAAACACGAAAGAAACAGATTTTTTCTTTGTATTTTATATACTTATGTACTTATGTTATTTTTTTGTTTTTTTTTGTTTTTTGTTTATATACTTATGTTATTTTTTTGTGCAAACTGCGTCGAGTGCAAATTTATTAGGGTCCCATATATCTATCGACCCAACTTAAACTCTGTATTTCTAAAGAAGATTCTGCGTTTAAATCAAGTGTATACAGTTTTTATATTTTTTACAAAATTTGTGCATTCTTTGTGCGCGATTTCTTTTAACACGTGAAGGCTGTAAATCGAGTGACCTGTCTGCCATGGATGTGCCAACATCTGACAACCTCCTGCAGCAAATTCACGAGCTGCATACCAAACTTGACAAGCTTACAACGTTCGTCGAAACGTTAAAAGTGTGCGACTGTCACTGCCCCTCTGCCACGGCCCCTCTGACTACGGCAGGCCCGGTGCTACCGAGGACTGCTGACGATTCTCGAGCGGGCCCTTCGGCTCCTAACGCTGCGGCTGGCGTGAGCAATGGACTGCGAACTCTATCCCGTCCGGCTACGCGGACCTCAACACGTGCCGCTGTACGCGCGGCAGCACATACAGGGGAGGGTGGAACACCGTCGCCGCAAACTGCTACACCACCTACTACGTATGCTGCACAGGCATCACGGGTGGCTCAGGGGAATGCTGCGATTAAAGGGAAACGCCCTATATCCGGAGTGTCAGTTGCGAAAAAATCTGCGAACGCGACAACCGACGTCCGTGATTCCCGGAAAGAGCTCGCTCCGTCAGTACCCCTTAAGCCATTAAATGTCGTGTGGGGACAACCTCTGCGCCGCTGGTCGTCGACGGGCAGGCGGCCGGTGATGGTGGCCCGTGGAGTGTCGTGTCAAGGAGACGGCCTGCCACAGTCCGAGGTTCTCGGAGGGTTGACAATTCCCCCCCCTTCCCATCCTCTTCCTCTACCTGTAGGCTTAAATACTATCATTTTCTTCCCTTCCACCCCGAAACCTCGGCTGATGAAATGTCCGCATATCTGAACAGTTTGTGTGAGGCATCATATACGGTGCATAAGATTAAGCCCAAGGAAGGAAGTTCCTATGCATCGTTTAAAGTCGGAATACCGAGTTCGGTTATCTCGGAGGTTCTAGAGCCTAAGCACTGGCCTCGCCGTTCCTTCATCAAGGAGTGGCAGACCGCTGTTTCGGCTCCGCGACTTCCGAGAGCCAGCTGACTCGGTTCGCCAAATCACGTATCCTTCCTGTATCAGAATGTTCGTGGATTGAGAACGAAATGCGCGAAATTTTTCTCCAATGTTTCGGTGAGTGATGCTAACGTAATCGCTCTCACCGAGACTTGGCTGAATTCGAGCGTCCTCTCCTCGGAGCTTTTTGATACAGAGAACTACTATGTGTTTCGTAGAGATCGGGAAAACAGTGGCAGCCGCACTCGCGGTGGCGGTTGCTTATTGGCGATTGAGAGGAGGGATGCGCTGAGGGCTGAGCGTGTCTCAAATCTTGAATCAATCAATGAGGACCTATGGGTAAAACTGACTGGACTTAGAAATATAATTTTTATTTGTGTAACATACATTCCTCCGGGGTCTAATTGGGTAGTCTATAAACATTTCTTTGATGCGATGCATACAAATTTCAATCTGGTCGGAGGTAAAAATGTCATCGTGATGGGCGACTTTAACCTACACTCCGCTCATGGGATCGACAATGTCCAGCAAGACTTGGAGTACCTATGCGCGGTCTTTGGGCTTGCGCAGCACAATGGCATTTTGAATTCTGATTTCAGAACCTTGGACTTGATTCTGAGCAATATCAAATTGCAAGTTTCTAGATCAGTGTCTCCATTAGTACCTGAGGATAATTATCATCCCGCATTGGAGTTTGAGTGCTCTGGTAAAAATAATCCTAATATAACCAGAGTACCGCGGCATGATGAAATCTTCAGGGGATGGAACTTCAGTCGGGGTGATTTTCTGAAGCTATACCAGCTGATGACTCAACTTGACTGGAGTGACCTGTACAACTTGTCCTCCGTAAATGATGCCTTACAATATTTTTATAGTGTGATTTACAGTTTATTTGATATGTGCTTTCCCAGAAAACGCGTGAGCAATGGTGGACGGAGATATCCGAGGTGGTTTTCTAGGGAAATCATCGCGGAAATTAAGATCAAACATGCACATCATGTGAAGTGGAAGGCCACTGGCTCTCGGGATGAGTATGAACTTTTCAGTAAGCACCGCTCGGTGGTGAGACGGAATGTTCGGTCAGCCTTTCGAGCATATGTAAGCACCATTGAGGGCGATCTTATGAATGACCCCGGGACTTTTTGGAACTACATAAAAAGCCTACGTAAAGACGGTGGCATCCTAAATACCATGATGCATGGGGATAGAGAGGTTGAGGGCGCAAACATAGCGAACGCATTCGCTAAGCACTTTCAATCTGTCTATAGCAATATTCCCCCGCGGCTTAATTTAAATTCAGCGACCGGTTCGAATACCAGTAAGTGCACTCATAGCTTTGACATATCTAACATAGACACAAATGATATTAAATCATCCATCAAAGCAATGAAGAATTCGCACTCGGTTGGTCCGGATTTTCTTCCCATCTTCTTCTTTAAAGGCTGCTCTGAGCTCTTAATATATCCGCTGTACTTTTTATTTAACCTATCGTTAAGTACAAATACTTTTCCTGATCTCTGGAAAGTTTCTAGGATCAGTCCTATCTTCAAGAGCGGAACAAAAGAGTCAGTCGAAAACTACAGACCTGTAGCAATACTGTCGGCTCCAGCCAAGCTATTCGAATCTATTCTACATAAATTGATATTTCCCAGAGTTGACCCATATATTATAACAGAACAACATGGGTTCAGGAAGGGGCGCTCTACTGAAACAAATCTCATGGTCTTCACAGAATACATAACAAGGGCCTTGGACAATGGTCACCAAGTTGACTGTTCATAAAATGACTTCTCAAAGGCATTTGATACTGTGAACCATGACATTCTTATAGCAAAGCTATCTCAAATTGGTTTCTCTTCTCAACTTATTATGCTTTTCACTAGTTACCTTGAGGGGAGGAAACAATTCGTTTCGTACGGAATTTTTCAATCGGAACCTTTTTTTGTTTATTCAGGGGTGCCACAGGGTTCGAACCTTGGCCCACTCCTCTTCACTATATTCATAAACGATATTGCGAAGGTAATAAACTTCTCGCGATTTCTTTTATTTGCCGATGACCTGAAATTATTCCTAGACATAAATAATCCTGACGACTGTCTACGCCTTCAGTCGGATATTAATAATATTGTTACCTGGAGTCACAGTAATCATATGAAATTCAATGTCTCTAAGTGCGTAATGTTATCTTTTACGAGAGCACGGAGAACTATATATCATAGATACACGATGAATAACCAGCAGTTGGCACATGTATCCACTATGAGAGATCTCGGGGTCATCTATGAGAGTAGATTAACCTTTCATGCTCATGTTGAGAGAATTTGTGGCATTGCGCTGAAGATGTTGGGCTTCATAATTCGGACCGGAAGGGTTTTCAGAGATCCCAATGTGCTCAGAGTACTATACAATTCATTGGTTGGAGCAGACTCGAAAGTGGTTCTGTGATATGGAGTCCGCACGAGGCGAGATATTCCCTTATGCTGGAGAGGGTTCAGAAAAAATTTCTGAGGTATCTCTACATGAAGGAGTATGGTAGCTATCCATGGCTCTATCCCACAGCGTTTCTTTTGGGAATGTTGGGGTCTAATTCTCTGCAGCTTCGAAGAGACGGGTTTCTCATAACCCATTTCTTTAGGCTTATTAGGGGATATTTTGAAAACTCAGCCGTGCTGGAGGGTGTAGGTCTTTTTGTTCCCGACAGATATCTCCGACAGCGCCAGCATAGATTGTTTTACCTATCCGCCGCTAGAACCAACCTGGCTCTGGTGACACCGGTGGGAAGAGCAATCAATCTGCTGAACGCGGTCTCCTCGGAAATCGACGTCTTTCATATCAGTGAAAGTACGTTCAGAAGGCAAATACTCTTAATTCTGGAGGGTATCCTGTCTTCCTAATGTTCAACCATCTCTCATGCGTTTCTGGTAGTATATTATTATTTTAACAATATATTATTTTACCTGTTCTCAATAGATGCCTTAAAAATTAATTTTGTAATGTCTATTGATGAAATGAAATAAACTGATAAACTGAATAAACTGATAATGTTAAAAAAACAAACACGTATAAAATATTTTTGTATTTTATACATTAACATATCTTATGTTTGAATTAGAGAGATATTATAAGATGGAGTAGACCACGAAGGAGAGATTGATACGGTCATGTCTAAAGAATGGACACCACCAGACTCCCCTATATTGCACTACATAATCAGCCTCACGGGACTCGTTTTCGTGGAAGACCTCCTAGAAGAGATAGCTAGGAATCCACCTCACAGAATGAGTATTCCACCTAGGAGGAGCAATCCACATAGGAGGAGCAATTCACATAGGAGGAGCCATCCACATAGGAATAGCAATCCACATAGGAGGAGCAATCCACATAGGAATAGCAATCCACATAGGAGGAGTAATTCACATAGGAATAGCAATCCACATAGGAGGAGCAATACACATAGGAATAGCAATTTACATTATAGGAGAAGCCATGCACATAGGAATAGCAATCCACATAGGAGAAGCAATTCACATAGTAGGAGCAATCCACATAGGAATAGCAATTCACATAGGAGGAGCAATCCACATAGGAATAGCAATCCACATAGGAGGAGCAATCCACATAGGAATAGCAATCCACATAGGAGGAGTAATTCACATAGGAGGAGCAATCCACATAGGAATAGCAATCCACATAGGAGGAGAAATTTGCATAGTAGAAGCAATCCACATAGGAATATCAATCTACATAGATCTCCAACAAAGTAAAATAAGAAGAAGAAGAATTACACATTAGTTAGAAATTATTTAGACCGGTTTCGTCAATATCACTTAAATCGACAAACTTGTTCCTAGGAGCAGGTTCATAATAAGATCACATATTTGTATTTATAAACTATTTATAACTGGCGATGAGCATCACACCGCATCTCTTGCGGGGGCGAAAAAATAAGGATGCATGGTACCGCATCGGTTAAAGTGTGGCAGTCCATTCCTTCTGCCTACCCTTTCGGGGAGATGGCGTGATGGTTAGTAAGATAGTTAATTATTAAATTATAAAACTCTGTTTTTTTATGTATCACAATTTTATTTTTAAACAATGATGTAAAGTTCCATATTAAATAATTAAATAATGAAAACGTCAGTTTTCTAGAAGATTTATTATATTTTATGGGAATGACATGTTTCGCCCTTCTAAGGCATTATCAAAGGTTAGTTAGTTAGTTAGATAAGATTTCTTTCTAATGCATAAACAATAAGATTGTGTTTTGCCCCTGTATCGATCTGGTGGTGTCTCGCCTGGGCGGAACTTCGGGGACCCCCACCACTTAGAAGGGATGGCGTTCCAATTTTGAAATACTTTCTTTATGCATCATTATTTTCTTTTACTCTGTGACCGGAACAGAAAAATTGGCTCCAAGCCAAAATGCCATCGCGCCTATACGAGGGGGGAGAATTATTGTCCATTGTCATCTGAATGTCAGCTCCACATACGTCCTAATTATTTTCTACAAGAGGGTAAGCAGTGACGAATAGGCACAACTTTGCTGACCATATTTTGCATGTTGCAGTAGAAATGAAATCTCTTACGACACCAAGATCCTTTATTGTGGAAACTCGATCCAGAGCTCGATCGTGAATGCTATAATAAGTGCTAAATAATTAACTAAATTAACTACTTATGTTATTGAGACAGTCACACTGTCACAAAAAAGTGCCAACAAGCTAAGAGTCACTCAGAGAGCAATGGAGAGAGCCATGTTGGGTATCACTTTACGGGACAGACTCAGAAATGAGGACATAAGAGTCAGGATAAAGGTTTCCGATGTTGTCAAGAAGGCCGCAACCCTCAAGTGGCGATGGGCGGGACATGTCGCTCGCGATCCAGATGAAAAGTGGACAAGGCGACTGCTGTGCTGGTGGCCAAGGACGGCAAAGCGTGGAGTTGGGCGCCCACAGTTGCGTTGGCACGTCGATGTCCGGAGAAGTGCGGGAAGTGCCTGGATGTGGATCGCTCAGGGTAGAAGAGAATGGAAAATGCGAGAGGAGGCCTACGTCCAGGAGTGGACGGTCAATACAGTCAATACAGAATTAACTAAATTGCTAACCTACGGTGATACCAGTAAGCAGAGCAATTCGGACGTTGAATCTAATCGTCTCGGATTTGGACATTTTCAGTGTCAGTGAGGCAGTGTTCATAAAAAAATATATTACAAATTTTGGAAAGAGTACTGCCACACTGACGTCGACATATAATGATTTTTTGGTTTCATGACATTGTTTTATCTTTGTTACAGCGTTTTGTGTACAAATGAGTCGCCTAAATGTTTATCGTTTGTTATGTCTCATTTGTGTATTATGTATTATATAAATAAATAAATAAATAACCATCACTTCGTTTCTCCATAAGAATATGCAGAGAAAATGGACCGCCACACTGTTCTATCCTGACATACTTGCGTCTCCTCCACATTCACACACTGTGACACGCACGCTCGTCTATTGTTCCTACTTCGAACATGACCGCCTTTCTTCTTCTTCTTCTTTTTCCTTGTTGTAGACCTATATGGTCTGTTCTCCACAGTGTTGCTCCTCCTGTGAGGTAGACTCCCAGCTGCCCTTCCATATTTTAGGAGGTCTTCCACAAGGATGAATCCCATGAGGCTGATTATGCAATGCAATATAGGGGACTTTGGTGGCGTCCATTCTTTGAACAAGATCGTACCAGCCCCTTTTTCGTTGTCTGCTCCATCTTATAATATCCTCAACCTCACATATCTCTCTTATTCTGGTGTTCCTCACGCGATCCCTTAGTGTCTTACCTGCTATCGTCCTCAGTGTCTTTATTTCGGTAGTCCTCAAAACTTGTTTGGTCCTTACTGTGTCTGCCCTTGATTATTATGTTATTATTGGTCTTACGCATACTTTATAGATTCTCTTGTCTTTGTTTTTCCATATTGTAGATTTTAGAGCCCCAGAGATTGCAGCTGCCTTGTTTACTTGGCCTTGTATTTCTTCCCGCAGAAATACAGCTTATAAATCCAATTGATTTATTTATTCATTTTAATGGAGACTTTTTTATGCATTTATGTTTTCTTTTAAGAACAAGAATTCGAGTTTTAAATTCCCAAGAGACTAAAATTGTACACACCTGGGGATTCTTATGACAGTATCATACATAAACGATGAGAGATAATTGTCTGGATCCATTTTTTTCTTCATATTATACACGTGTATCTAGAATATACCCTTCCCTCCTATGACACAAATCTTACTTCTTAAAATATTTAGGAATTTATGAAATCCTTAATGCTTTTGACGTGAAATAAACATGTCGTGAAACTAAATTAGATTTTTCCAGATTTATATATTATATAACAAAATTTCCATGAAAAACTTTATTCTATTATTTTATTGAATCGCTCTTTACATCATTACAACGCTTACATTGATTTGGCTTGCACACGTACAGAAGAATTATATATTATTATTATTAGCATATATTGCATTGCATAATCAGCCTCATGGGACTCGTCCTCGTGCAAGACCTCCTAAAAGATGGAAAAAAGACTGGGAATCTACCTCACAGGAGGAGCAACACTCTGGAGAACAGATCACTTAAGTCTACAACAAGGAAGAGGAAGAAGAAGAAGATTATTATTTTGCTGAATCGCTCTTTACATCATTACAGCGCGAGCCAAATCAATGTAAGCGTATAGCTAACATATTGATTCTCGTGACATGTGATAGGTAGCTCTAACCTATCACCATTTTACTGTCACGTGAATTCTACACCAGCACAAAGACAGTGTGATAATCACACTTCCATAGCCGGGAATCAAACCCGGGATCAACCTCATGGGACTCGTACTCGTGGAAGACCTCCTAAAAGATGGAAAGACAGCTAGGAATCTACCTCAGAGGAGGAGCAACACTCTGGAGAACATACCACATAGGTCTACAATAAGGTAGAAAAAGACTAACTTATAAACTCTGTTTTTACTATCTACGAGTATATTAAATAATAGGAGTTTATACCGTGTGTACTCGTATTTTCGAAAACATGGCACGATCAATCCAATCAAATATTAAATTAAGCCACTTGAGGAGTCGAAAAAATCGAAGTTTTGCATGACACGATGTATGAATTTTGAAACGTGAAAGATGTGTGTCGGGAAAAAACAGCGTGGCCTTCCATCTTTCTGCCTACCTTTCACGGAGACGTCGTAATTAGGCAGTTAGAAATTAATTCTCGGAAGAATGGGTGGCGATAAAACTGAAAAGTGACACAATGGTGTAGCACATCAAATGGTCAGTTGTACCAAATTTGTATTTTGAATGATAGGCCTCCCTTCCTGACATTCACAACTCTCTATTCCTCGCCATTCTGTACCATTGACCTCTTGCCACTCTTTTGATGGCATCAGACCATCTTTCTTGCAGTCGCAACTCTAGGATGCGTCTAGTCCACCGATAAAAAATAATGTTTTGAAACTGATGGATAGGATAGTCGTATTCTTGTAAAGGGTGTTTTTTAGAGGTTTGGTTTTTAAACTGGCAACATTGTTTCTATAAACTGTAAATTTGACAGTTAACAGTTGATTTATAGTCAATACGTTTTGCTATTTAACCATAAATAGACTGACATCAGAAAAGCCCTTGCAAATTGTGCCAATTTATTTGATCTGATCCTGAACTTTTACAATCTTCCACGAGGACGATTCCCATCAGGTTGATTATGCAATGCAATATAGCGGAGTCTGGTGGTGTCCATTATTTGAACATGACCATACCAGTCCCTTTTTCGCTGTCTGCTCCAACTTACAATATCTTCAACCCACATATCTCTCTTATTCTGGTGTTCCTCGCGCGATCCCTCAGTGTCTTGCCTGCTATCATCCTCAGTGTCTTCATTTCGGAAGTCCTCAAAACTTGTTTGGTCCTTACTGTGTCAGCTCTTGCTTCGACGCCATATGTTATTATTGGTCTTACGCATGCTTTATAGATTCTAATCTTACTCTTAATTTGGTATACCCAATATAAAGAAAGAAAAATATTCCTGAAATCGATTACTTCTGAAAATTTGTTTTGTTTGATTCCAGACCTTAGCAGCTATATGGATGGGATATTGAAAGAAGGGTTGGGGCAGGCAACAGAATAAATGGTGCACTTAAAGTTGTCATCCCAAACAAAAGCCTATCCAAAAAAGCTAAGATGGCAGTGCACAATGGTGTTCTTGTGCCGACCCTTATGTATGGAAGTGAAGCATGGATCTGGCAAAAGAAGGATGAAAGTAGAATAAATGCAGTAGAAATGAGATCTCAAAGACGAATGTGTGGCAAATCTGTATATGATAGAGTGACAAATGCAAGTATAAGAAGTGAATGTGGTGCGAATGAAAGTGTTATGAACAAATAAGGAAAGGGTCATTAAGATGGTTTGGACACATGGAAAGAATGAGTGAAGACAGAATGGTAAAGAAGGTATATGTAAACGGCGTGAACGGAGCTAGAAATAGAGGAAGGCCGAGGAAAACGTGGCACGATCAAATCAATCAAATATTGAATGTCGGACACGTGAGGAGTCGGAGAAATCGGCGTGCGTGCATGACAAGATGTATGAATGTAGAGGAATCGAGAGAAGTATGTCAGGACAGAACAGTGTGACGTTCCATTCTTTCTGCCTACCCCTCCGGGGAGACGGCGTGATGGTAAGTTAGTTAGTTAAGTGAATGGGGGAAAATCGAATAAAGCGATGCCAACCTTATAGACCAAGAACTATAACATATTATATTTAAATTCAGTAATAAATTAAATAAAAGAACAATTTTTCAAACGTAATACTTAAATATGAAAGCTATAATAAAATTTTAAATCCATTGTCTTTAATATATAAATCTTCTTGAATACCTGTTATACCAATATTTATATTGAGTAAATTTGACATAAATATTTGAAGATTATTTTTGTATAGAATCATGTTTGCCACCCCTGATCTGTATGTATATAAAGGACTCAGTTTGCAATAGTGTCACCAGTCTGTCAATGCCAGCGAGCCTGGCGTAACCGGTCGCTGTCGAAATAAAGACAGAAGGAAAACATAGTTTTATTTAATTGTTATTTAAGTGAATATGCTGTCGACATTTTCAACATTTTATAAACTCTTGGAAATTGTAACGAAGGAAATGATTTGAACAAGCTGTTATTGCATGTATAATAATTGTTTGTATATAAACACACCGTGCGCAGTATGTTTTCACAATTATGTTTCTGTCACGCGATGAAAAAAAAGGCAGCCAGAGATAAGTAATACGCATGCTAAACTGGCGTCCTGGAGGACATAGGATTGTAGTGGTAAAAGTTAAATAAGTTAATTATTTCAAGAATTAATTGTATCTCAATAGAGACGAAGATGCAAATTGGAAACTGAATATGGTTGATCAAGGTGTTTACAGGACTTATGACCTGTCGTTGGTTGGATTAAGCGCACGCTTTATGTAATACAACATTCCCCATTCCACTTTCCTTCTTATGATCACCATGTCTGACAAACTTTTTGGAAGTTGTATATATGTTAAACTCCAAGAACACTCTTTACGTGGCAGTTTATACAATCTACATACTAACGCCATCTATTAAGATTTGTGTTTATTAAATTATTTGTTATTATAGAATTCCACGTCCATAAAATGATAAAAAAAAACCTATACGAGACCGTTATATGGACAGTATTGGCGCATAGTTGGGAGACTTTGACTTTAACGGTAAAAATGGTGGAACTGCTGGCTTAGTTATTATTATATTTTTTCACCTGAAGATGGAGGTATCCTCCGAAACATGTCGTGTTTTTAAATATTTTTTAACCCTTTCATGGCCGCAAATAAATTACGCTGCAGTGCTCGGCAGGCCGAATATTTTTTGGCAAAATAAAATTTGCATCTTCGTCTCTATTGAGATACAATTAATCCTTGTAAAATAAAAATAATTTATCCGCAATGGGTGAAATCCAGTATTTGTCTACAAGAATTTGTATACATTCAAAATGTTGTTGTATAAATATAACTGGTACATGCAGGCAAAAAATTGGAGAGACATCTCCAGGCGAAATCTAGTACTGTATGATTTGCATAGACTTTCACAGTACATTAATAAAGGTTTTCTGCTTAATGCTTTCTAAATCTTAATATAGATGATGCTAGTGTAGAGTGAACATAAAAATGTGAAAATAGGTGTAGAAACCTACCATATATACAAGTTCCAAAAAGTTTGTCAGACGTGGTGGTCATAACGGCGGAATGGGGAATGTTGTTAAACGTGAAGCGATCGTTCAACCCAACCAATGACAGGTCATAAGTCCTGTAAGCGCCTCGGCCACCACCTTCTGTTCCCAGAAAACAATTTGCATCTTCGTCTCTATTGAGATACAATTAATCCTTGTAAATTAAAAATAATTTATCCGCAATGGGTGAAGTCGTTTTATCTATATTCACTATCGCCTTTGAGTTTGGAAAACATTGTATTTTCACAACACTTATGTGATGGCGTGATGGTTTATTGTTGTTCTTTATATATTGTTTTTCTTTTATATAGTTACGTCGTAGTAGAAAACTTACGCTACATGCTGTCAGCACACTCTCCCGAGGAGCCCGTCTACTTTGGGTGCCGTTTCAAGCCGTACGTGAAGCAGGGCTATATGAGCGGAGGTGCCGGCTACGTGCTCAGCCGCTCGGCACTAGACCGATTCATCACCAAGGCAATCCACAATAAGAAGATTTGCCGCCAGGGCAATGAGGGAGCTGAAGATGTTGAAATAGGTGATGATCTTACATTTTGAGTTGTTAAAAGTAATATTATGGTTTTTATGTTCC
Source organism: Lepidostoma basale (assembly GCA_022606425.2). Lineage (NCBI taxonomy): Eukaryota > Metazoa > Arthropoda > Insecta > Trichoptera > Lepidostomatidae > Lepidostoma > Lepidostoma basale. The sequence continues at coordinate 2,246 of JAHDVF020000751.1, read as the reverse complement.
AAACCTTTTTTTTTACTTCTTCTTCTTTTAATAGATCTGACGATCTGTGACACAGAAATCATGTCTCGTTGAATGATGAGGTCCAGCTGTCTTTCCATCTCTTACGCGGTTCGGTGGGCGGTCCTGAGGGGATTACAAGCTGTATAGTGCCTGTCCATTCTCCGGGCTGCGCCTCCCGACCTTCTTCTGATACATATAGCTTTTATATTTTTAATGGGTTTTCACCACAATTTTATGATTGCGAGAGGATTTTAGGGATTGAACTTCCAACACGGTTTGAATTTTATGTATAGAATTCTTATTTTAAGACGATAAACAATGTAAGAAATTACATAGGTAAAAGAAGAAAGTTGTATCAGACGCATACTTTAAGGAAATGCAAATGTGGTCTGTCCTAAGATGTGTTCGGCTAGTGTGTGCATCTGTTCGGATGGTAGAACAGATCAATAACCTCGCGTTCGAGCCCTTATATTAATAATATAAACAAACTAGTCGGACGAAGACGTAGGAACAGATCAATTAATATATCCCTGAATCCCCAAATGTTTACTTAGGTAATATAAACAAATAGTGATTGAAAATATAAAGACGTATCCTTCGGGTGAGGATTTTAGGGATGGAATAACTTCCAACACGATTGAATTTTTATGTATAGAAATTTATTTTAAGACGATAAACAATAAGAAATTACATAGGTAAAGAAGAGTTGTAATTGTATCAGGACGTGTTACTTTTAAGGAAATGCAAATGTATCTGGTTCAATCCTAGATGCGGTTCGGCTTAAGTAGTGTGCATCTCTTTGTTCGATGACACATGTAGGTACCTGTAGGAACAGATCAATAACCTCGCGTTCGAGCCCTTATATTAATAATATAAACAAACTAGTCGGACGAAGACGTAGGAACAGATCAATTAATATATCCCTGAATCCCCAAATGTTTACTTAGGTAATATAAACAAATAGTGATTGAAAATATAAAGACGTAGGAAAGTGATTTGTGGTAACGGGTGGTTAGGTACATAACAATACTCCACTGAACAATATCCTCTATTTCACAAGTTTTTCTTATGTCGGCGTTGCGGACACAATCTCGCAGAGTTTTTCCAGTAATTGATCTTAGGACCTTCATCTCCGATGTTCTTAGTTAGTCCCTTGGTTTGCACAATGTTCTTCACCTTGGCCTGAAACATAAACGGCTCCCTTTATTGAAAAAAATAATAGCAAATTTTTTACTTAAATTATCTTTACATTTTTTTAAGAGTCTTAATTTTTGTATGTTATGTATATAAAAAAAAAACATTCATTGTATTACTCAATTGAGGGTATTATTTGCAAACCCGACAAACTCCACCAACAATCAAAAGTGAGATATGAATTGGGTCTTATTCATAATACATTTGCAGACAATTTTTATTGATTTTCAGTTTCAAATTCGGCTTCATTCTGAAGAATTTTGCTCTTAAAATATAGGGTTTGTTGCAAACATGGCAACCTCCACTTGAGTGTTGCAAAACTGGCAAACTCCAAAATGAAATTCATTATTTTACTTTAATTATCAACATAATGATGATTATTTCATGACTGATTACTTTTAAAATACTAACTGGTTGAGATGAAAAAAATAAATATCGTAAAAAAGCGCATTTTATTAGCGTATCAGTTTTTTGCGATTTACTCAAAACATCTAATGATGGAGTTTGCCAGGTTTGCAAATAATACCCTCAATTATACTCTGAAAAAAAAAAATAGTAATCAAAAGGAACTTTTGTCATTTGTTCTTTGTGTATATGAGTTGTTATGTGAGTACCATATAATATTGTGAAGTGAATTCACTGACCTTAGTATTATTGCAGCGCATGTAATGTGTCTAATTGTGAATCCTCTGAATGCAGGGAAGTGTTTAGCCAACGTGGGGGTGAGGGCCGGAGACTCGAGGGACCCGCTCGGCCGGGGTAGGTTTTTCCCATTCATCCCTGTGGACCATCTCATACCCGGGTCAGTCAACAAGAAGAACTGGTACTGGGAATACATCTATTACAAAGTCAAAGAAGTGAGTTATAAAAATATATATTTTTGTATATTTATTAAAAACAAATTGAATTGTTCATCTGTGCTTGGTCACTGATCATTAGGGCTCGGAATTGACATAAAAAAAAACGTGTTTTTTTCCTGGGCTTACCTTTAAATAATATAATATAAATATAATATATAAAATGTGAGAGCAATTAAGTGGCATATTTTTACT
>JAHDVF020000750.1:0-57204 GCA_022606425.2 Lepidostoma basale | reverse complement strand
AACCCAACCTAACCTAACCTAACCCAACCTAACCTAACCTAACCTAACCTAACCCAACCTAACCTAACCTAACCTAACCTAACCTAACCTAACCTAACCTAACCTAACCTAACCTAACCTAACCTAACCTAACCTAACCTAACCTAACCTAACCTAACGAATTTGTTTTCATTGGTGAAGAGCTATCACCAGCAAAGGAAGGTTGTTCTTTCGCACTTTGATGCGACTCTCGAAAAGGTAACGACAAAAGGATGCGTACAGGGTTCTTCTTGTGGGCCGAGTTTCTGGAATTACATCCTGGATGATGTACTCCAAAAAGATCTGGGTGAGGGTGTCGAGTTGAGGGCGTTTGCGGACGATCTCCTCTTGACAGCTGTGTCAAACGATACAGCTGATCTCGAAAGAATGGTTGATAGTGCGCTCGAGATTGTCACTTCATGGGGCTCTAAAGCCAAACTGCAATTCGCAGAAAATAAAACATACGCGATGTTTCTGACGAGAAGGAAGGACCGTCAGCCAATCATTCACATGAATGGCGTCCGTTTGAATTTCGTTGACCATTTCAAAGTCTTGGGTCTTACAATAGACCGCCATCTCAATTGGTCGAAACACGTTGATAATATTTGTAAAAAGGCCGCTGGCATCTCAAATAAGCTTGTTCGAGCCGCTAAACCCACATGGGGTGCGTCCCCGGAGGTTATGCGGCAGATTTACGTGGGCGCAGTAGAGCCCTTGATAACTTACGCTTCGAGTGTGTGGGCGGGGGCGGTCAGGAAGAGAGTCAATCGAAAGAAATTAGATTCAGTCCAACGGCAGATAGCCATTAGATCATGCAGGGGATATAGGACTATCTCCCTGGTTTCGGCGCAAGTCCTAAGTGGATTTATGCCCCTCGATTTGAGAGTTAGGGAACTAGCAGAAGCATATGAGGTGAAGAAAAACCTCACTTTGCAAGACTTGCCGCAAGATCGATTTTATCAGGGTGTAGGTTGTCATTTTTCACTTCCTCATCCGGCGGAGCGTCATCCGTTAAATCACGGGTTTGACGACCAGGTGGTACCTGGTATGGTGCCGGATGAGTTGAGAATTTATACGGATGGAAGTCTTCTCGATGGTAGAGTAGGGGCAGCTTTCGTACCTTACGATGGTTTCAGAGAGCTGCCCGCGAGAAAGTTTAAGTTAGATGATTTCTGCTCCGTGTTCCAAGCGGAACTCGTTGCAATCAAAGAAGCTCTGACCTATGTTCTAAAGAAGCCACCCAATCGGTGGAAAAATATTTCAATCTTCACAGACTGTAAGTCTGGAGTTCACGCGGTTTCAGACCGCAATTCGGTAAACCCCATCGTAATGGACATCAGATCGGATGTCCAGGTACTTCGTAATAGACATCAGGATGTCTATATCGGTTGGATTAGGGGACATTGTGGTATTCCTGGTAACGAAAGAGCGGATGAAAAGGCTCGAGAGGCTACGTTGAAAAAGACAGCTCCCGATTTTGCCAATTTCCCACTCAGTTTTGCAAAAAGAAAAATTAGGGGTCGAATTCTTCACCTTTGGAACGAACGGTATTTGAAGGAAGCCACCGGAATGGTGACTAAAATGTTCTTCCCTTCGATATACCGTGCCAAAGAGTTTCTCAAAATACAGAATGTTGGTTTCGAGCTCACTCAGATGCTCACTGGTCACGGTAGGCTCATGAGCTACCTGTATAGATTCAAACTTTCGGAAATAGACAGTTGCCCATGCGACGACGGCACTCCTCAAGATGTCTATCACTTGCTTATGCTTTGCCCCCTTTTCAGCCGTCGAAGATATCAACTGGAGGCGCGCTGCAGAAGTGTGGGTATAGATTTACGTGACATCCCTTCGGTGATGATTCACAAAGAGTTGGCACGAGAGATCGTGTCATTTATGATTAAGATTATTCAGGACATTGGTATCATAAACCAAGCTAGGGAACAAAACGCCGTACACTCTTCTAGTGGAACGGAAGGCCTGATGACAACAGTCAACAGGCCGGCTTCTCCTGGAGAGTTTTAGGTGGTTTCCTCTCCACAAGAGCAAATGCTGAGAAGTTCCTTTTGGTCCACCATAGATTGTCCTTCCCAAATCCTGAATCGAATAGCTAGCTAGATAGAACCTTAAGTTCAATAAAAGCAGAATATCCATTTGTTGATTTATAAACCTTGTACATAATATGCAAGGTAAATAATAATGCAACTCCCATTTAAAAAAAAAAAAAAAACCTAACCTAACCTAACCTAACCTAACCTAACCTAACCTAACCTAACCTAACCTAACCTAACCTAACCTAACCTAACCTAACCTAACCTAACCTAACCTCTATATCCTTTATTTCTAAATACAGTAGCGACCACAGAAATCTTTCCACGCAAGAAGACTCTGCACGGTCCCACCGAGCAAAAACTTTAAGTATTATTTTTTCTGACACTGTGATTTATAATGTTCACTTAAAAAAATATATTTTTTAAATATAGCACTGGTAAAATATTTTTTAGATCAAAGCAAAATTAGATTAAATATAGCACTGGTAAAATATTTTTTAGATCAATTTGAAAATTCATAGGATTCCATCCCTGAATTCGCCCGGAAATAGCCCTTACCTAAACCCTATCGAGAACTTGTGCATAAAATGGCAATTGAAATAAATAAACTGATGCCTCCGTCAAAGGAAAACTTTAAGAACATCAACGAAAAAGTGTGATTGAAAAAAAAAATCCCAAGACTACATACATAATTTGGTGAAATTCATGCCTAAACGTATTGAAGCAGATATATAAAAATAAAAAAATAGAAAAAAAAATAATAATTATAATTAAAAAAAAATAATAATAATAATTAAAAAAAAAAGGAACGTCAGCATTTTTAATTTATGTGGCAAAAAGTCTAAAATGTACAAATGAACTCTATGATTAAGAAAAATTATATATATTTGATCTCTAAAAAGGCACTTTTCTTGCAGATCATCTTTAAACAGCCTTGCTTAATAATTTGGACTGAAAAACTATCAAATAATCACAAAAATATATGTATAATTACAAAAAACCGATATTTTCAGTGTGGAAAGATTTCTCAGCTCGCTACTGTAATAACAAATTAAATTCACAATTTCGAAAATAGTAGCTTTCGAAATAAATAAAGAATGTAGAAGTAGTTTTTCATTTATTTCATCTTTAAAATAAACTTCCAACAAAGAATTTTAGAAAAACCATTTGATTTAAGATAATATTATAGATTTAAGATTTAACTTTTCCGGGAGTACAAAGTTCCGGGAGTGAGTTCTTTTCACATGAAAATTATACAGTTTTTTTTCCGCAAATTCAATGTATTATAAAAACAAAAAATAGGTTAAATAATTTTTTTTTAAATAATAAAAAAATAAAACTCACCAACTTTAGGTTTTATTGTAAAAAAACCGATTGTGTATTCCAGGGGTCACAAAACATGTACAGTCACAAAAAACACTCAAAATATTTATTTAAAAATTACGTAACACTATTGTTTTCATCACCATTTTATAAATTAAAACTAATGCAAATGTCATAAACTTAATAATGTTTTTTCGTGTGGTAATCCAAGAAACACGGGTGCACACACAACGCAACGTCACACTCGCGACACATAAAACGAGTTTCTTTTCTTTGCGGTGGTCTTTTTGATGTGTGCTGGCAAACAAAACAGCGTCGTTGGGCTTCACTTCCTTTGGACTCTGTGGGTGGCACTGGTTAAGGAAAGGGGTTATCGTTTGCTCGTGTACCACCAGTTGATAATGGTCGCGATGTGTGATAATGAGTTTCTCTTTGAACTCTTCAAAAGAAGTATTAGAAGACTTTACAGAACGATGCAGAAAAAGCATTGAAAATTGCGATGTCTAGTAGTCGGAAGAAAACTTTTTTGTACCATTTTATGGTTTTCCGAGTCCCAAAATCTTGTCAATATTATCAACACTCCCCATATTTCTTGTGTAGTCAACGACAGCTTCCGGTTTATGTTTTTCAAGCCAGTTGCGTAGTCGATTTTTGGCGTTTCCACCATATTATTAGCATGGATAGTCGTCAGTATCAAAACATCTCGCTTATCCCGCCATTTCAAAGCATCTGTTGTGGAACCAGTATATATAATCAAATCCAAAACATACCCCGTTGTCACATCACAACAAACAAATATTTTGATGCCGAATCTACTCCGTTTCGATGGAATATATATTTTAAAAGAAAGTCTGCCTTTCCATAATTTCACCATCGACCATTTCTAAGTCATCAATACTCTCTATGTTTTCTTCTTCATTATCGCTGTTTATCAAAATATAGTCAATTTCATCGTCTCAGAAATCCATTTTTACGAAAAACACAAAGTACAAAATTATAAACACGAAAAAAAACAGTATTCAAACAAAAAAAAACACAATTTAACACTTCTTATCACAATAACTTTATAATAAACATATAAAAACACAGCAAAACACAGCAAAACTACTAAAAACAGCGAAAAAAGTAATATATTACGAGCGCGCGTAAATTCACAGTTTGCAATATATTAACTTGTCAATATCACGTGACTTTCGAAAATGTTAAATACTGTTGATGATAAAATCACTAACTGTTTTATCATATTTTATATATGTCAAAAAGCTTAATACAAAAATAACCATATATGGTGTTACAATGCATATTTGAGCCAATATCCCCAAAAATTTACATCGACGTTTATTTCTGTCCATACTCTTCGACAAGTTAAAATAATGCAAATTTCAGTTGTATTTGTTATTATATAATGTTCGTCAATTTACGAAAATCTTTTTATCTTTTTTTCGATGGCAATAATGAATTTCTCTTAATGCGAAACTCTAAAATTAATGAAATTTTTTAGTGTTTTGTATATCCTAATGTGATTCGTAAATCATCGTTAGTTGTAATAATGAAAGAAATAATTTTATTTTGGTGGCGATGATTTATTAAATTATCGGAATATTAGTAGCGCCCTCTCGAGAACTTTTCATGGTACTTAATTCTCCGATCACAATTTTTCCGTGCTTTTAGTTAATGTTAAGTTATTCTTCTCAGATATAGATTATGCTAATTGGCTAATTGATTTGAAATCTTATTGTATTATATATGGTAGTATTTGTTCTATTCATCAACAGATGGTGCTTGTCGAGCGCGCATTGCGCATGCTCCCGGACTCTTTTTTTTTTTTTTTTTTTTTAATAATATGAAACAAACAAAAATAAATAAATAAAATATAAAAAATTAAATTAAAGTATTTTTGTGAAAATTTTGAGTTATTTTATTCAAATGTAGATGGCGCTACAATTGTCTTAAGAATAAATCATAATAAACATTGTTAAAATATATTTTAACAATGTTTGTACATATTATTTAGTGTTGTCACGCTAATAAATATTTTCCTGTCAACTGACAAGTAGAAGTACCTAATTATTGTATGAATCTGCTCACTCCACTTGGATCATGATGTCTACATGCCTATATCGTGGCCGGAAAGAGCCCTCGGGACAATAACAACTGGTTCACTCGAGGACATTCCCGCCAGTCTTTACAATTGGCGGATAATAAAGGTATAGTACGATGAATAACACAAGATCTAGCCGGCAATGTCTTGCGCCCTATAATCATTTAAATATGTGAACATTTCTCTCGTCTTGCATGTTTCATATTTCTATTCAAACGCGTGCACTATTGGCGGGGAAAACTTTCGTCAACCCGCTGTCGCTATTCGTTCATAGATGGCGCTCTCTTCTACTTTTAGGAAATGTGAGCGCGGCGTCATAATAATTACTAAAATATTTAAAGAAAATGGTGTTACATCCCATTAACAGGCTGCACATATTTTGTTAAAAAAAATGCAATGCCATTAGCTCATTGATTGCAGGCATTCGTACATTAATTAAACAAAATTCTCAGCCACCATATGCGATACCTATTAAGTCCTTCATTGTATAATCAGACGGTGTGTCGCCGTTTCCCCGGAGGGACGCTAATCCTTCATCCTTCATGCATCAATATTTCTAAATATGTGATTTAGTAGCAGATCAAATTTCCTTTCTAATAAAATGAAGCTATATTATTTACGATATTATTTACCTTGTTTTGATTAGGTATGTAAGTAAATTCCCTGAACGAATCACCAATGTTAGTTGAAATTTATTGGTCTAAGATATTTTTAAATAGATACAAGATAGCATCGACATACAGAAAAGGTCAATAGTAAAATAACAGATTGTATAAAATTAATTGTAACATATTGTAAAGATTTTCGTCGTTATTTTAAATCGTCAATATTTGTGACAATTGTGAGTTATTCTATTTAAATGTAGATGGCGCTATAATTGACTAAAAAATAAATCAAATATTTTTCAACAATGTTTGTACATATTATTTAATAGTGTCACTCTAGTAAATGGTAAAATGGTGTAAAACTACCCTGCCCTACCTTTTTACCTGATTATTTTTGTATTTACAGTACTAACTCTGAACTAGCTGATAAAAGGTGAGCGTATCTAAATACTTTAATTACCGAATCATTTAACCAAATGCCTAAAAAACATCGCGAGAGCAACCATTGAGGCCGCTGCCCGCCTGGTTCCATTAAAACTTGGGACGATCCTGCTCACTCCACTTGGATCATGATGTCTACATGGCTGTATCGTGGCCGGGAAGACAATAACAACTGGTTCACTCGGAGACATTCCCGCCAGTCTTTACAATGAGCAAATAATTCGTAGGGATAGTACGATAAATAATACTACATCTAAGTGGCAATGTCTCTCGCCTTATCATGTTAAATATGAAAACATTTCTTACTTTCCTCTCACATTTTCAGCACTTTTATTTTTGCATTGAAACGCGTGTACAGGTGACGCGGGAAAATTTTCGTTTACACACTATCGCCATTTATCCATAGATGGCGCTCTCTTCCACTATTCAGGAACTATGAGCGCGGCGTCAATAATGTGTACTAAAGAATTTAGAAGGAATTCGTACTGCGTCCATATTTTCATGTAGGTGTCTCTTTCCAAAATATCGGAATAATATCCCATTTCCCATAACATCAAATTATTTCTGTGCTAATAAGTTAATCTCATATTTAATTATGAATATAAATAAGTACGCACCTAATATGGAATACCTACTCTTTGAAAATATATGTTTTCTTATTGCCTTTACAGTTGTGTAAAAATATGTGTAATAAAGCTAATTTCTACACGAATAAGTACATCTGTAGGTACCTACCCACTCTACATAATAACAATACAGATCAGAGAAAGGGATGTGTTACCCAAGTTCTCTTAACCGTCGCGTTGCCATGTGGTCAATTGAGTTTCCACTGCCAATTTAAAGTTGATTTTCTTAAAACCTATGGACCCTAATATTATTAAAAAAAATTGTAATCCTCCATTGAAGTGTTCTCAATATTTCGTAATAAAAAAAAAAGCAAAAAATTACTTCCTTCATCCCAAAAAAAAATATTTTCTAAGACTGCCCTCACCTTCATTCGTGTTAAGGTAGAATTTGTTTTGCTAATATTTACAACTTTATCAAAAGTGACAAATACTTACTCGCTGTTTTGAACGTATTATAAATTATATGTTTGGCCTTTTCTCATAGGTACGTAATAATACCGACTGTGGACGGAAACGCAGCACGCAACTTAATAATATCAGAACTGTGAAAATATTAACACTTTACCAAAAGGGACAAATATTAATACGTACTCGTTGTCTTGAACGTACTATACATTTTGCCTAGGTGCCTTTATCATACGTAAAATCTCGTAAAGTCTCGCCCCGCCGGCCGCGGCGCGGCGCGGCGGGGCGGGGAATTGTTATGTTCACCTGTAGTGTATTACTAATAATTATAATTAATACCCGAAGATAAAGATGTATTATTTTGAAACATATGATAATCTTTTGTTAATAAATATAAATATGTATATTGCATTTTACGTGGCGTCAGATTTATTTTATTTCATTACTAATAATAATAATTAATACCCGAAGATAAAAAAATATTATTTTTAAACTTATGATATTCTTTTGTTAATAAATATAAATATTAAATTACATTTTACAAGTTACATTATAGTGCATTTTTCAAGATGACTCTGCACTGTGCCACCGAGCGAAAACTGTAGGTACGTATTATTTTGTTCACAAAACAATATTCAAAATATATAACACTGTTAAAATAATTTTTAGGTCAAAGAATATATGAAAATTCATGGGATTCCAACACTGGATTGGCCCGGAAATAGACCTATAAAATGCCAATTTAAATAAATAAACTAAAGCCTTCGTCAAAGGAAAACCTTAAAAACTTAATCGAAAAAGTGTGATTGAAAAATTTATCCAGGACTACATACATAGTTTGGTGAAATCCATGCCTAAACGTATTGAAGCAGTTATTTAAAAAAATGAGGAACAACAAAGTACTGATTTTGTTGGTTTTTGATAATTGTTAGTGTTATACGAGTATACCTATGTATTTTTTTAAAATAAATAAGTGTTTATTTAAATTATGTGAAGGTCGTCATTAGTGTAAATCTATTGTTCATATATATATTTTAAATACTCTACTGTACACACATAGGTAGTACCTACTACCTATACGTATATCGTAGATATGAAATAAAATATATTTGAGTGACTTCTTCCATTGTCAGGTGTACCTACCTAAAGATAAGTAAATAAATCCAAAGAAAAACTTACGAAGTAACCATATTGTGGAAAATTCTCAAAAAAGAAAAAAACTAATTTTGTACTTTTAATTAAGGTCATAATACTGGTCACCAGTCTGACGATGCCAGCGAGCCTGGCGAAACCGGTCGCTGTCGAAATAAAGACAAAAGTGGAAGTAGTTAAAAAACATCGCTTCGTTTAATTGTTATTTAAAATAAGCTTCTTTCAATTCTGGGGAAATATGTGTTTTACAATTAAATAAGGTTTTGTAAATAACTTGATTTAAAAGAGATTTGAGTTTTCTGGCAGAATATATTATATTTCAAATATTTACCATGTTATTATGATCACTCTGTAGAACAGTGATTCCCAAAGTGGTCTACGACAATTGTAAAAAAAAATGGGGGTCCACGAGATGGTTCAACTAAATTGAAGCCGAATATTGAAACGCAAGTATCGAAATCGTTGGCGACCTTTTTTTTTAGATCTTTCGGCAAAGATCTGGTATTCGATTTTCCCAAAAGAGCTAAAAAAAAAGTCGCCAAATGTTTCGACCGAAAATTTCCCCAATTAGCTAAAAAAAAAAAGGTCGACCACGAATTCCGGCTTTTTTGGTTCGGATTTTTTTTTGCCCTGGAAAAAAATCAATTTTGGAAAGCAGGGGATCTAATACATCTATCTACTCGTATATAAATAAAAGGCAGTTTCCCTCTGTGTGTGGACTGATTCCGGGGTTATTCCTGAGCAGATCGTTTTCAGATTGATACACTTCATTAATAGATAGACGGCGGTGGGCTAGGCATATTTTTGTTATTAATCGAGCTCTAATTAACTTTGTAAAAATTTATAAATTTTCGTAGTGCGAGCGAGTATAGACCTTCATGTTCGTATCACCTGAGTATCGATCTTTAGAGTCTATATTCGCTTGGCGTGATAAGATGCAAATTAGTGGCCTTTTTGACTCTTTGCGTGGTCAGATATGAAATTAGTCGCTCTTTTGAACTGAAAAATATACGCACGTACACACACAAAACGACTCATCTCAGGGATCTGATCTGAACGGTTCCGCTCAGCAAAGTGAGCCAACTCTTTTTAACGATCCACGGTTCACCATTTTGAGTCGTTCAAAGTTTGAAATTATTTTAGTGACTTTTTTTTTTGCTCCTCGACCAAAAAAGTTGATTCCGGTAAAAAAAAAAATTCACCAGGATAAATTTTTTGTCGATGAGCTAAAAAAAAAATTCACAACGACAAACAACTTTTTTGACAAACGACTCGATAATTATCAAGAAGAATCGGCTCACTTTACTGAGCGGAACCATTCAGCTCAGATCCCTTAAAAATAGTCGACTCTTTTGCAATAATATACGATTCACCGGAATTTTAACAAGAGTAAACTACGAAGTCGTCTTATTGATGAGAACCTGGAATTGTGCCTAAAATTAAGAATAACAACAAACAAACATGCATCAGGCCCATAATAACATACGGAATCAAAGCAAGAGCAGACACTGTCAGAACCAGACTGCGACCTATTGTGGGGAGAACCGTTAGAGATAGGATACCCAACGAATAAATTCGCAAATCCTGCAACATTGAAGACATAGTGAGATGGAGTAGGCAGAGACATCGAGAGAATGGATCCAGCAAGAATTCCTAATATCGTGATGCAAGAGACTCCAGAGGGCCGTCGACCACCAGGATGACCACCAAAGAGATGGAGAGAAGGCTGGTCGCCTTCATCACAGGAAGAAGTATGAAATAATGTTTTATTCAGTGTACCCGTAATTGAATGAAGTGCAAAAATTATAATAAAGGTTATCTAAATCAATAAACATATTTGGCTCTCAATTTTTTTTTAAATCGTTGTAAAGTACGCATTTGGCTCTTTGGCTAATAAGTTTGCCGACCCCCCTGACCTAGCGGATCATTGAGCTGCCGCTCTTTTTTTTATGGATCATCGCTCACCCGCTCACCAAAAAGATTCGAATCTTTGAGTCGACTCGTGAGCGGATCGCACATCCCTATTGTAACTGTCAGATTTGCGACATTTGCGTCGCAGCGCAGTGTTTTGTAAGTAAAATATTTATATTTCTAATTCATATATATCTTCAGTTTATTCTATTTTGCCGTTGAAATTAATACAGATTATATTTCCGCATTACATATTTCAAAGTTGTAGTTTTAAATTATATCGAATAGAAATGAAATTATGTATCGTTTTACTTACGTATTATTTTAGGTTATGTTATGACTCTACATGGAAAAACGTTAAATTCTAAGTAACAATTCTATGAATTGGTATAATCTATTTTAATAATGTTATTTTAATGTAAAATTGTTCTGGCAGGGCGATAACCTATATCTTTTGGATTAGACGGGCGATAACCTATATCTTTTGGATTAGACGATTTACTTCAGCTGTTTTAGTTTTTCTCTGAAAAAAAAAAATGCTGTGATAGGTAAACATATCCTTACATACAGCATTAGCTGCCTCAGTTGGAAAAATCCACTAATATAACATTTCCAAATGGTCTGACGTTCCCACGCCAGTGGTTTTTTTTTAATATACTGCTCATTTTAATATAATTATTTGATTTTTGCAGAGATGCCGACGCTAAGGATGATACCAGGAAAGACTCTTTGAGATAGGGTGAGGAACACGGCTATCCACGATATCTCCAAGGTGGAAGATGTCGTGAGATGGGGCACGCAAAGCAAGATACTGGCATGTATGGATCCCACACCTCGATATGTGCAAGACAGATTGTTATATTTATGAACTAATTTTGAAATGGTATGTACAGGTTGGATTAATTGGTTTAATTCCACTATTAGAGGCAGAACAGGAGTGTCGGACATCATCGGAAGAGTGGCAGCGCTAAAATGGCATGCCGCTCGCAGCCCTGATGATAGATGAACTGTAACCCGAAACCCAGGACGTCCTCAACTTCGATGGAGGGACGACATTGGATGCGTGTTGCCCAGGATCGACAGACATTGAATCAGATGGAGGAGGCCTACGCCCAGGAGTGAACGGATATAGGCTCATGATGATGATGATACAAAACATTGAAACACCTACATGCAACATTTTAAATATTTCTGGAATGGGTAAAATTCTGCAACAATGAAAGTTCATTGTATGGAATGAATGCTTTAAATTATCAACTGATTTCTGTAGAATCACACTCCAAAGGAGAATTGATTCAATGTATATTTCCAGACATCACACAAATTTACAAATTTCGTCATTGGTTAAGTGAATGTGCATTATTAGCTTCAACTAATGGACATCAAAATCAAGAGTTTTGTTTCTCTAAACATTGTATTTCTAAGAGCATTATTATGACCTTGAATGGTATATGTATGAATGTTTTATGCAAATGTGATATAGTATATTTTTGTTTTTTTAATTTCACTTAAAATATTAAGGAAAAAATTAAGACTGGACGTTACAAAAATGGTTTAAAAATAAAGCTGAAAAAGATAAATATTAACTTTTTTTTGGGTGGCATCTTTAGGGTAACGTTTTAACTACACTATATTATTAAATCATAACGCGCTTTTGCACAGCTATGTTTAAGACCAATTGGCATCAAAAACTCATTTCAGACTTTTTGTAAACTTGCCACCTTGGTAATGCCCAGCCTTCAATTGTTCAATTCACATTAGTATTATTCAAGTTCACAGCAAGTTTGCTTGGATTAAACAAATGTTTTAAAGATATGAACTGAATTAGGATACACACATTCTTACACCTATACGAGTGTCATTTTATCCAATAAAATAATTGTCATTTTATCCAATAAAATAATTGATATTGAACTTTAATTGTATTTCTAATATATATTGGGTGTATTTATATACTCTAACATAGCAATAGGGAAGCTTTGCCGGGTCAGCTAGTATTATAATATAAATAACAAACGTTCCGTTTCAATCTTTGCATACATGTCAACAACATATTGATGAAACAATTGACGACAGCACTGACTTTTTTGTTTGTTTCTTCACCTAGAATTAAATAAATAAGTAACTATTAGAATTCAAAAAGGTTCAAACATGTTCATTAAAGAATTAATATAATTTTCATTAAAACAATATAATTATTATTTACCGTTTGCTGGATTTATTAATTTGATGTTAAAATGATATCCATCTTCGCCCTGCCAGAATGGCCGGATCGTCATAACCTAAAATAATACGTAAGTAAAACGATATATAATTTCTTCTCTATTCGATATAATTTAGAACTAAAACTTTGAAATATGTAATGCGGAAATATAATCTGTATTCATTTCAACGGCGAAATAGAATAACCTGAAGATATATATGAAATAGAAATATAAATATTATACTTTGTAATGGTACATCATTACGATTTCTTCGGCCACTGTATTCGCCCCAATTCTCCCCAGTTAAGTACCTCTTCGAAATTCATTTCCAACTTCTCCTGTTTGCGCCCTGTGAGCCACCGCCGCCTTCCCAATTGGTATCACTGCTTTTTCGGTACTCTATGCTTCGAGGCAGAAGCCCGTCACTTCCCTCCAGTCAGCCGTCGCGGGTAGGCCGCCATCTTGTGTTCTTTCGCCAGTGCCCAGTTACCACCACGATGTAGGAGAAACGTTAATCCGTTTGCATCCGGCTGGACCAGCAATGGTTCAGCCTTTCTCCCATCATATCAGGTAGAATACTAATAATAATATCCATATCGAAGACCGCACATTGGTTACACATGTGCGTCATGTGTCCGCGTGTCTGCGATTGATTCCCTCCGCCACGGTCCGAGCCATCCTCTGCTCCCGAAATTGCCGCCCACGTGTTGTCGCACATCATGTCCCGACAACGTGGTTGACCTCACCAGCCAGCGGAACTGCGAGGACCACTTCTTCATGCCGCTTCAGACAGCACCAACAGGTTAGGGAACCTCGTGTCTGCCAGGTGACGCTCTACATATTGAATTGCTGACCCACCATCTTCTGGTCAGCGTCGCTGATAACGTCTACGGACGACGTCGCCGGTCGATGTCCTGACGAGCACGCCATCGAGGAATCCCCTCAAACAGCCTCTTCATTATTTCATCATGTGCCTTTTTTATGTATTCGTACGACATCCCTAGCCTCTGGATTATTATTATAATGTTAACTAGATAATAAACCTTAATGTATCCCAAAATAACTGTCTTTATATTTACACCCGTCCCTGAATCGAATAATATACCGAAAAGAATCTCACGATTACCACCCTGAAGATAAAAAACATGCTCTCTGTGCTAACCGAGGAGGTACGTTTCACTGGCGCCCCAAACGTGTGGCATTTCGGTGTTATTATTCGATTTAGGACTCGTGTAAATTTAGGTATCCGTATCATATATTACTGCATACGATTTCAAGTTCTACCATGCAAAATTCATAAATCTTTACATTCAAATGTTTAAGTAATCTTCCCGCTTGTATCCTTTTGTAAAGATCGTAATTTCAAATTTATCGAATCATTCCCACATGCGCATGCGTCGATCTTCCTTTCGGTACACATGTACTCAGCGCGTGTATCCGTCGCGTATTTCATTCTCAAATTTCAAACGCTTCGCGCGTGAACCGGTGGATCGAAATAACTGTCAGTACGCTTGCACTTTGGCATAAGGGAAATTCATAGTATTTCGCACATTTCCTTCTTATCCCGCATGGTAATCGTTATTAAATTTTCTCTCGTCTCTCAACTGTGGCTAGCAAAGTCGCAATATCATGAGTGTATATTTTTGTTAATATTCTATCTGACCAAGTATTCACCTAATTGTAATAACCTTAATTTTTTATACTAGTTGTAAATAACATTCAATAATAAAACTTCTGTGATCCTCGTGCTGTAAAAATAATATGTTTACAACACAATAACTATCTGAACTGACAAGAATGGTACATTGTCAAGTGTGAATAGTTTCTAAGTTCAACTCAAAACTTAGTGGCGTCCAAATGAATGTAAATCAGTAATTAAATTCACTAAACACGTATACTTTCTAGATTTAGCTGGTGAAAATCTAGTGGCGTCCCAATTTCTATCTTACTTGCGTTTGTAGTGTCTATTGTGTAATGGTATGTATGAATAAGTGTCTGATGAAGAATAAACTGCCCCCATTCTCCACTTGGTCTAGTTATGTTAGAAGCGCTTTAAAAGAAGATGCATGAATCAATAGAATGAATGAATAAATGTAAATCTCCCGAATGCTAGAGAAACTTGATAGACCTACAAACTCATTTGTATTATGGTTTGGTTATATTTTCCCTTCCTACTTGAATGTTCCATCTTCTTGTATGTTCTGGGTGGATTAGGCTTCCTTTGTTTGTGTGGAATACTGAATTGTCCATCACTTATAATGTTATGAACTTTTCCATCTCAGCAGAACAGAAATTTCATTGACATACAATTTTTGTATGTGCCAATTATCTAAATTTATAAATATTGTAACACCATTTTTTTTATACTTAGTTTTTTTTTTTTAATTATCTTTCATTGCTATATACATTTGTTCTTGTGTGTTCTGGATGGATAAAAACTTATTTTATTTGTGTGGAATACCAGATTGTCCATCACTTATAATGTTATGAACTTTTCCATCTCAGCAGAACAGAAATTTCATTTACATACAATTTTTGTATGTGCCAATTGTCTAAATTTGTAAATATTGTAACACCATTTTTTTTATACTTAGTTTTTTTTTTTAATTATCTTTCATTGCTATATACATTTGTTCTTGTGTGTTCTGGATGGATAAAAACTTATTTTATTTGTGTGGAATACCAGATTGTCCATCACTTATAATGTTATGAACTTTTCCATCTCACCAGAACAGAATTTTTCTCCACATACAATTTTTGTATGTGCCAATTGTTTAAATATATAAATATGGTAACACCATTTTCTTTATAACTTAGATTTTTTACTTATCATTGATTGTTTTATATGTTCATGTGTGTTTTGGGTCGTGAGTCGGTTAAAGGTGTTGCATATTGGATTGGTAATCACTTTTACGATTGAGTTCACTTCTCCGATTCACCTGAACAATAACGTCCATTATATGTTTTAAAATGTTGTAGATATATATGTTGTTTCAGTCACCTGTAGAGTTTGTTTTTGTAGAGAATAGAAGGAGTCAGAACGCTATAGGTATACAGCCTTAGAATATGTAGATGTGCCTTATTTTCCGAGGCGAAAGGGAGCTAGACCCTAATACAAAGCAACGCTATAGGTATACAGCCTCATAATATGTAAACGGACATGCCTCTGCTGTATGTAATTTAAATTTTTGTTTTTACTGGTGACTGAACACATAATATTGTTGTAACTGTTTTTCTTTATAATCTATCATCTAGGCTAGAGATGTCCAACAATAATTTACCTCAAGATCATAACACTTTTTCATTTTAGAATCAGTGAGTGCTATTTACCTGCAAAGAAAAAAAAAACAATTGTCTCTTTTGTGCTGTGGAAACCTTAAAACAATGATAATTTTTTGTATTTATAACTTAACTGCATTTGTGTTTTTACCTGAACTGTAATTTGTATTTTTTTTTAAACTTAACAATTTGTAATATGTCAAACTAACTGCCACCTTTTAGGACATAAACCTGTCTCCCATGTGTATAATAATGATCAATTTTTTTTTAAGCTTGTGAATCTGATTGGTACTTTTAAATAGGCTGTCTTTGTATTTCTCAATTGTCCAAACTGTCACCTTCTAGAATTTTTATCTACCTGCAACTTTTGTATGCCATTCACTGAAGGAGCTTTTTTTTATTATTTTTTTTTATTCCACATAAGAGCGAGTGTAATGGTACATCATTACGATTTCTTCGGCCACTGTATTCGCCCCAATTCTCCCCAGTTAAGTACCTCTTCGAAATTCATTTCCAACTTCTCCTGTTTGCGCCCTGTGAGCCACCGCCGCCTTCCCAATTGGTATCACTGCTTTTTCGGTACTCTATGCTTCGAGGCAGAAGCCCGTCACTTCCCTCCAGTCAGCCGTCGCGGGTAGGCCGCCATCTTGTGTTCTTTCGCCAGTGCCCAGTTACCACCACGATGTAGGAGAAACGTTAATCCGTTTGCATCCGGCTGGACCAGCAATGGTTCAGCCTTTCTCCCATCATATCAGGTAGAATACTAATAATAATATCCATATCGAAGACCGCACATTGGTTACACATGTGCGTCATGTGTCCGCGTGTCTGCGATTGATTCCCTCCGCCACGGTCCGAGCCATCCTCTGCTCCCGAAATTGCCGCCCACGTGTTGTCGCACATCATGTCCCGACAACGTGGTTGACCTCACCAGCCAGCGGAACTGCGAGGACCACTTCTTCATGCCGCTTCAGACAGCACCAACAGGTTAGGGAACCTCGTGTCTGCCAGGTGACGCTCTACATATTGAATTGCTGACCCACCATCTTCTGGTCAGCGTCGCTGATAACGTCTACGGACGACGTCGCCGGTCGATGTCCTGACGAGCACGCCATCGAGGAATCACCTCAAACAGCCTCTTCATTATTTCATCATGTGCCTTTTTTATGTATTCGTACGACATCCCTAGCCTCTGGATTATTATTATAATGTTAACTAGATAATAAACCTTAATGTATCCCAAAATAACTGTCTTTATATTTACACCCGTCCCTGAATCGAATAATATACCGAAAAGAATCTCACGATTACCACCCTGAAGATAAAAAACATGCTCTCTGTGCTAACCGAGGAGGTACGTTTCAACTTACGTATTCTACGACGCACGATTTGACAGATCAGAGAACTTAATAACTAAAGCAATTAATAACGAAATATAATTTGTCAGCCAGTGTGTAATATAATTACTTAAATACAGAAGAAACTGTATTCATTTCAACGGCAAAAATAACTATTTAAATACTCAGTTATTAAAACAAAACACGCGTTCATTTCCATAGATGACTCGTTTACATAGATGACAGACATCGTTTGACGCGACAAAAAAGCGACTAATTTCCTATGTGACCACACCGAGAGTCAAAATAGCGACTTATTTTACGGAACGCAGTAATTCCGTAATTAAAAAATATTAAGCCTGAAGATATAGATTATGAATAATAAAAATGAATAGTTACAAATAATTTGAACTGCGATCAATTTGAACGATGGCGTATTAAATAATTTCCATAGATTCGAGACGGCCTGACAGATATTACGTGCGTATATTATTCCGTTCAAAAAAGCGACTAATTTCCTATGTGACCACGCTAAGACTCAAAATAGCGACTTGTTTGCTATCTGATCATGCCAAGCGAATATAGACTCTAAAGATTGATACTCAGGTGATACGAACATTAAGGTCTATATTCGCTTTCACTACGAAATTTTTAAATTAATTTTTTAATTTATAAAGTTAATTAGAGCTCGATTAATAACAAAAATATGCCTATGACCACCGGGGTATTTCATTTAATAAAGTGTATAAATTGGAATAGGATCTGCTCAGGAATAACCGCAGAAATAGTCCACACACACAGCTAAGATTGCCTTTTATTTATATAGATAGAAGATAGATAGATAGATAGATAGATAGATAAAAATCTCGTGTCGGGTGTTAGTGGTCGAACTCCTCCGAAACGGCTGGACCGAATTTTATGATTTTTTCTATGTATATTTGGTAGGTATGAGAATCGATTGTAAAGTATATTTCATATAGCTAAGTGATTAGAGTGTCCCTATCCAGAATATTTTTTTTTGTATTTTTTTACAAAATATTTTTTTTTGTATTTGTGTTTTATTTGGCATCAAAAAATAAATATAACTCCAAATTTTCACCCTCCCACCCCCGCCCTCCCATTTTTTAATCGCAAATAAGTATTTTTGTATGATCGTATTTCAAACAGAACGAAATTATTTATTTTGTTGAATGACAGATGGCGCTGCTTCCGCCTCATTGAACTTTGATCTACGCATGCGCAAGTCATTCACGAGAAGCGTCGCATCATTTCGACATTTCATTCGGCAGTGTTATCTATTTGTGTGCGTGTATTACAGTGAACAATGCCAGCAAGACATAAGGGGCCAATTTGGGCTGTCGAACGAATAAAGCAACAAACATGCGAAATAGTAGAGCAAAAAGAACAGACAAACAAATCCAACAAGATAACGAAAATGTGCGTGTGAGCATGTCGCAATTGCGTGCATCTCAATCACAAGAGGCACGAGCTGAACGAAATCACCACCAACAATTGGAACGGATACAAGCCCGCCGGTTCGTAGTTAACATACGCAGAGGAAATGACCAACAACGCCAACAAGTAAATCGAGCATTTACATCCGCTTCATTCCTACGTCTCGCATTCGAGTACGAGCCAGATATTAAATATTTCGCTCATCCGAAAGTGCTGATTGGTGCTATGGACAAAAAATGTCCTCATTGTCATGCGCTTAAATTTAAACATGAGAAAAGTGCAACTACCAGAAATTGAGACACCACCAGAACCATTGAACGGCTTGCTCATCGGCACGGATCCAGATTCCAACCTATTCCTGAAGTCCATACGCACATTCAATTCATGCATCCAAATGACTTCGTTCGGAGCAACAGAAATAGTTCACAATACTGCGGCAAATGGTCAATGGCGTTCAACGTTCAAAATCAAAGGCCAAGTGTACCACAAAGTAGGCTCATTGCTTCCAATGCCAAACGAACCACACAAATGTTTACAAATCTACTTCATGGGAGGTGAGGACATTACTCGTGTGCGACTTGGTATCATACAAATCGATCGATACAGTTTGCGATGCCAACTAAGCTGTAAATTATCCAACTGAGTTTTTGAGCTCACTGGATTTGCCAGGCATGTCACCACACCATCTACGACTGAAAGTTGGATCTCCGGTTATTTTACTTCGGAATTTGAATCCACCACGGCTGTGCAATGGCATGCGATTGGTCATTAAAAAAATAATGAAAAACATTATCGAAGCCATTATTTTGAATGGGAAATTCCGAGCCGAAAATGTTTTGCTGACACGAATTCCAATGATTCCCACAGACGTGCCAATTGAATTCAAACACGTTCAATTTCCTATTAGATTGGCATTCGCAATGACAATCAATAAGTTGCAAGGTCAAACGATGTCTGTTTGCGGCTTAGATTTGGGCACACCATGTTTTTCACACGGACATGTTCTCGCGTGGGCAAACCATCGAGCTAATTTGTGTTAGCTAAAGACGGATTGACAAAAAATATCGTTCACTTAATTGCTCTTCGAAATTAATATTGATTTTCTTTATTTCATTTTCCTACTTTAGGATAAAAAATATATGACTTTTATTCACTTTACATTTAACTTTTAAGAGATATAACAATGAATATGTCCGTTACTTTAATGAAATACGTTGAATTGAGAAAATGAATGGTTGGTGTATTTTAGTTTTTATCGGCGGTCATCATCTACAGCGCTCCATTCCTCTTTTTGTCATAGATCCCATCCCCACACACATACAATACACTCGTTATTTTTATTTAACTATAATATTCACTAGAAATAATTTATATGGCAGAACAACGTTTGCCGGGTCAGCTAGTATTATATACTTTTTAAATCATTTTAAAGGTTTGTCCTTCCGCTGCACATGTCTGTAGTCGATAAATCAATATTTTTTGTTTCAAACAATTACTTGAGTTATGCCCCAATGTTTTTTATTTCCTCTGCGTCTTCAGTATTGAGGAGAGAAATTTTTTTCCAAAGGGTGCTTCGATATCTACACAAATCTGCATCGCTTGTGGGGAGTCTTCAAGATTTATGGCAATACCTACCTGATTTGCCAAACCGCCCGCGCCCTGTGCGGCCAATTCTACGCAGATACGTTTCACAATCTGCCTTCTGGTCGGTGTCTATTGTCTATTGGCATACCAAAATTCACTACAAGGGTGACTTGCTCAACATCTATTACTAGGACCGAATAAAGACTGAATTATTGCAATCAGGCAGTCCCTGTACACCAAGAGCAAATTTTGAAGAAACCAGAAACTGTCACCAATATTGACGATTTGATAAAAGTGTGTTGAAGCGGACTGTATGTTCATTTTATGATAGTGGAGAGTATCCGTCCGTGGAGAAAATATTAGAAAAATACCGAGAGCAATTATCTGATTTTAAATGCGGAAAACCTTCGATGAGAACACTCATGAAGCAGATTGGGTTCAAGTATAAGAAAAATGCCGAAGGGCGTAAATATTTAATGGAAAGAACAGATACCTATTGTTTGTGCCAGAATGTACTTTTTAAGGAAATTGGATTTACTTAGAATAACTAACGATCAGCGGCCGCGTTTCTATCTGGATGAAACATGGATTAATCAAAACCATTCAAGAAAGCGTATGTGGCTTGGAAGCAACGATGAAGGAGGTTTCAAGATTCAGCCTGTAGGAAAAGGTCAAAGATTGATAGTTTGCCATGCGGGTTCCGCAAGGACTGGCTTTGTTCCAAAAGCGAAGCTAATATTTAAAGCGGTAAAATCGAAGGATGCTGATTATCACACAGAAATGGATAGCGATAAATATATGGCATCGTTTTCCGCATTCCTAAATGTACTTGAAGATCCCTCAAATATAATCGTCGATAACGCAGGCTATCATTCGATGCAGTTGGAAAAGATACCCACAAGAAACACGAGGAAAGCTGAGATTCAAGAATGTTTAACAAAGAAAAAAATAACATCTTCCAGCAGAGAAATTATAGAAGAGTTAATAAGAAAAGTAAAAGCCAGTAACCCCCAGAAGGTCTACGCTATAGACAATCTGGCAAATGAACGAGGCCACGAAGTAATACGGCTGCCTCCATATCAGTGTCAATATAACCCAATAGAATTAATTTGGGCACAAGTAAAGGGAGAAAGTTGCAAATAATAATAATACATTCAAAATAGCAGATGTTGAAAATCACCTCCACCGAGCCATCTATAATGTCACACAAGACCAAATGTGTGAGACATGCTGAGGAACTTCAAAACTGTGACCTACAGAAAGCTCTTATTAGAGATCACGCGCCGCTTATAATAAATTTGGCAGAAGACACTGATGAAGAAGACTCCGATAAGGATTGATACCTTTTTTGTAATATAAACGACTCTTTTAAGGGCCACAATATGATCTACTTTGTTTTTTATACTTAACTTTCTTTCTGTGTTTATAGACATACGGTATACAATTTTTAAAATTAACAAATTTTTCAGTTTATACTGGTATTTAATTTAGTATCTTGTAGTCACAAATTTCATACGAATTTAAACGCACATAAAACCAGTAAATATAACTTTGTTAACTCGTTAAAGTTTATGAACAATATAGATAATAAACGTTACTTACCGATATATTTATTTTATTGTTACGCCCATCACTAAGCTGCTCCATAAGGCCCGTAAGTGCAAGCGAGATAGACATAGGGAAATGATTTATGACCCGACGATAACGGCTACACTATAGCTCTATTAGATCCTTTGTTTTAGGCTGACTTATAGGAATGCCCATCCGGATAAAGAAGCTCAAGCTGAGCTATTGGTACTGATGATCATCAAAAGGAACCTCCTTGTTATTATTACTATACCTACTTATAAAAAATTGGATTTTCAACCATTCGATCTTGCTGTTATTGGAATTTTTTTAAAGATACGTATAGAATATATTTGTTTATTAAATTTAATTAACTCGGCGTATTCTTATGATAGAAGGCTGTAACGCAATTTTCCTATTTGAAAATATGTGTATAATTTATAAGAAATATCCCTTATAATGCTGGATTTATCCATTTCAATTTTAAAAGCATGAAAATTTTTAAACATTGTGTATGAATGTCAGCTGTATTATTTATTGTTTCTGAAACAATGATGTAAAACTCCATATTAAATAATTAATACGAATGAACTAGCCAGTTTTTTAGAAGTTTTACCATATATTATGGGAATGACATGTTTGAAACAAGGGCGAAACATGTAATTCCCATTAAATATAATAAAACTTCTAGAAATCTGACGTTTTCCTTCTTATTAATTAGTCAGGTGTATTGATTATTTTCTATCGTACTTTATAAAGACAGAAATATAAATGTTGAAAGTAGCAGCTTTTACATACTTGTGAAAATTAAACTCGCTAAAAAAAAAAATTTGCGATCATTTGTTTTGTCTTTAATATAAGTTTTCTTTACTGTGTACATCAAGGCGATAATACAATTTTTGTTTCCTCCGGTCTGCAAAGTATTGTAATATTGATACATATAATGAATATTAAGTATTAAAAATTAATGTTTTATTATTATTATAATTATGAAGATTTCGATTCGTTTTTTTTTTCACGGATGGAGGGGGAAATACTCATGTATACCCTATGGCTTGCCGAACCACAGGGCATGCCCGACTCTATTTGGAGTGTCATCAATAGTTGTATCGATGACAATCCCATTAGCCTACGGAATACCCCCCCATCATAATCTTTCCCTTTTCTTGGAAAAGGACTTTTTTCATATTTTTATTTTACAATGTGTGTCAATCAAATTAGTTAAAAATACAGTGGCAAATTTTAGTTTTATATACATGCTTTTTATTGTTATAACCCTTTCGGGGAGACGGCGTAATGGTTAGTTAGTTAGTTACGTAGTTATCATTTTTATTATTATTTGTTTTATATAATATATGTATAATAATTTGGTTAGTTAGTTAGTACTTAGTAATAATAATTTTATTTTTATTATTATTTATTTATTTTTATATGTACATTAATTCTTAAATGTTAGTTCGAAATTTTAGTTTTATGTAGGTACATGCTTTTTGTATTATTTTTATTTATTATAACCCTTTCGGGGAGAAGGCGTAATGGTTGGATATGGATACTCTAATCACTTAGCGATGATAGGGACACTCTAATCACTTAGCGATATGAAATATACTTTACAATCGATTCTCATACCTACCAAATATACATAGAAAAAATCATAAAATTCGGTCCAGCCGTTTCGGAGGAGTTCGACCACTAACACCCGACACGAGATTTTTATATTATATATAAGATGATGAAAAAATAGGGAGGTTTTCAAAAAAATATTCTAATTTTCGACAACTCTAACCCCAAATTGTAATTTATAAACGCGATTTATTTGAAACTTCAGGTTATTCCTTCCGATATTGTTATACTTAGACAAAAAAAATCCCAAAATTGCAGCCAGACCGGTCAATAACTTGTTGAGCCGCAGCTGCAGCAATACGATACAAATATGAGATTGAGTAACTTAGCGAATGGTGGCGAAGTGGTCCCAAGCATATATAATAAGCCTTCAGCTTCCTCGAAAAGCTGGTTATCTTCCTCCTGCTGCACTATTCGGACTACACGAGCTCCTTTTGTCACAGAGTGACTCATCCGGTTCGGCCTCGCTACTCGCGCCTCATCATTGTTTTCGCCGATAACTTTGGGTTTGATGGGAACAATTGTATTCAACTTATTCATAGCTCTCAGAATGGAGGTGCAGCCTTCATTAAATATCCCAGCAGCAATTTAGCCTGAGATTTTAATGATTTTTAGCCCAGAATGCAGTAGCTTTGGAGGTCTGTCGCGTTTAAACTTTACTTAGCATTTTGGATATAAAACCACCCAAGCATATTTCAAGTAAATCATCTCTGGATAAATCTTTATAAATTAGTTGCACATGATGATTAATCTCGCCGCCAAGTAATGGAGTAATCTTCAAGTTTTGAATTTTTTTTCAAAACGATAGCTTTCTGTAACTTGGCCCGAATTTCTCTCCGCACTTATTTGTAAATAGACAAGTACGTATTTTTTTAATATATTTTCTCTCAATATTACCTCGAGTTCTTTGAGAATAGTTTGGCAATTCAGTTAAAAAAATATATATATAGATATTTACACAACAAACATTCCAGCTAAACTGTCTCAAATGCTTGGACAACTTTAATTTCGTGTACATGCAGTTCCACGCAATGTCCTATTAATACAATATAGTAAAATTAAATATAGTAAATGCTCTGCCAAAACTAATAGGGCAAAAATACAGGTACATAATATACAAAGGTATCGCGAAAGAAAGGTTATTCCATTGCAAGCGCTACGACCAGCAACCTGACCCACTATTAGTATACGGTGTGACTAATTGCGATAACTTTGTTAATATAAGAAGAAAATAGCGATTTGCTCCCCTTGAAGGAGCAGAATATGGTAATTAAGGTAATTGACGTGACCCAATAAATTGTTGAAAACAAATTAAGACGTTTTCATTTGTACTAATTATTTAATATTGGAGTTTTACATCATTGTTTTGAACTAACAAGAATACTTTGAAGCAAATTCTTAACTTGCTTTAACATTGTTGTCATTCTACTATTCTGCAGTAAGACCATTTTTGCTCTGTACCCCTCATATACCTACGATACTTACCCAACAACCAGCATTTTGAAAAAATTGATTGTTTTCCAATCGATTGATTGTCTTGTCCTCGCAGTTAATATTGTGACGGTGGAATTAGCTCACTCTACGTAATTATTAATTATCGCTCTAAAAATCTAATCCTTTTACCGAATTCTTGTGGAAGAGATAGCCTTTAGTTTCCGAATTTGTCATTGCCACATTTGTTAGGGAATGCACCAATTACACGCACATACGTCTACACTTAACAATTCTTTTTGTGCTATGCACTGTCCATACCTCATCGTTAATATCTGCACACCGTAAATTAATTGCTATTACTTCTAACCAATATTAACATGATTCACTTGACTGTATATTCTTACTATTGATTCTACCTCTTCGTGGTGAATACTATTTCCGACCATAAGAGAATCCATATGTATACATGGCAAAGAGGGAATGAGAGAACGATGATTGATTACGTTGCAATTGACTCTAGACTGAGAGGCGACATGGTGGATACCAGAGTGTACAGGGGAGCCGAACTCGAGACGGACCACTTCTTGGTGGTTGTTAGAGTGATCTTGTTTCGAGGATGGCGATCCAAGTCCTACAAAACAGTGTCTGCCCTGTCTAGAGTCAAAACCGAAAAACTGCAAAATAACAAAGTGAAAGAGAAGTATGTTAATACAGTTAATACGAGAATGAGCAAATATGAGATGGATGATTTAAGTGTAGATGAAAAGTGGAACCATCTGAAAGAAAGTTTATGTGAAGGAGTGAAAGAAGTATGCGAGATGTGTAAGACAGGAAGAATGAATGGTGACGCTTGGTGGAACGAGGATGTAAAAAACAGCATTAAAGAAAAAAAGGATGCGTGGAAGAATTTGCTTGCAGTGGATAGGGGCGAGAGCGAAAGAAATATATAAAGTTTGTAAGAATAATGTGAAAGTGAGAGTGAAAGAGTGCAAGGAAAAGATAAAAATAGAAGAAGGAGAAAAAATTACCCACCTCTTCCAGGAGAATATAAAAATGTTCTGGAAGGAAGTTAAAAAATCTCAGAACTCCTCAGAAAGCGGATGTGTGAAAGCAATTCTGGGAGAAGACGGAAAAATGCTGACAAGTGATAAGAGTATACAAGAAAGATGGATGAACTATTTTAAAGAAATGTATGGCAGTAACGTAGCAGCTGATATGGATGCCAGAGAAAATGTAAATGCTGTGAACACAAATGAAGTAAGTAGTACAGAAGAGATAAGCATGAATGAGATGAAGAATGCATTGAAAATTATTAAAGGTGGGAAAGCAGTTGGATATGATTGCGTTGCCATAGAGTTTGTCAAGAGTGGTGGCCAGGTGATTCATGCATGGCTTTGCGGACTCCTTAACCAATGTTTGGAGGAGGGGTATACTCCGCTGGACTGGAGGAGAGCAGTTATCATGCCTCTTTACAAGGGTAAGGGAGCCCGTGTAGACTGTGGGAGCCACAGGACCATCAGTCTGCTGCATCAACTTTTCTGTGCGTTTGTGGATCTGCAGAAAGCGTATGACCGAGTTGATAGGAAAAAACTTTGGAAGGTCTTGGCCGAGTATGGAGTGGGCACAAAACTGATACGTGCGGTCGCATCCCTCTATGAGGGAAGCACCGCTTGTGTCAGGGTTAATGGGGCTGTCACATCTTGGTTTGACATCACCAAAGGTGTCAAACAGGGTTGTGTGATGTCCCCGTGGTTGTTCAATCTATTACTTGGACAAGTGTATGAAAGAGCTTGAGGGCATAGACGCTGGTGCTAAGATGAATTGTTTGTCAGTCAGCTGTTTGTTATATGCAGACGATGCTGAGTTAATCGCTGACAGTAAAGAAAATTTGCAAGTCTTAGTGTCAAGGATGTATGAGGCATGCCAAAAGCATGTGGGAAGCATGTTTACAAGAGACGGAAAAATGGAGAAAGACATCGAAAGAAGGGTTGGTGCTGGGAATAAAATAAATGGCGCACTCAAAGTCATTACTGCAAATAGAAATATATTCACAGAAGCAAAGATGCCAGTACACAATGGAGTTCTAGTGCCAACCTTCATGTATGGAAGTGAAGCTTGGAGCTGGCAAAAGAAGGATGAAAGCAGGATAAACGCCGTAGAAATGAGATCACTAAGAATAATGTGCGGGAAAACGTTGTATGATAGAATACCGAACGATGAAATAAGAAAGAAATGTAAGGCAGATGACTGCTTCATGAATAAAATTAAAAAAGGATCCCTAAGATGGTTTGGACATATGGAACGAATGGATGAGAGTAGAATGGTTAAAAAGTTGTACACAAGCAGCGTGAGTGGGAAAAGAAGCCGAGGACGACCGAGGAAAACATGGCATGACCAAATAAATCAATTACAAAAAGGCAACCACATTCGAAGTCGGAATAATCGACGTGCATGCATGGTACGATGTATGAATGTAGAGGAAGCCCGAGAGAATTGTGGCGATCCATCCTCTCTGCCTACCCCTCCGAGGAAATGGAGTGACGGTTGGTTAGTTAGTTTGATTCTAATTTTAGCTTTCTTCCTTTTTGAAAACCTCATTACCTCCAACTAACTCACATCAGGTCTTTTCAGGAGGGGTAATAATAATAATTGGGCTAATATGTTTATATTTTGAGAAAGTGGATTTTTAAGTTAAATTTAAAAGCAGTCAGATTGTCAGGGGCTTATTCCAGACAGATGAACCTGCCACTATGAAACCCCGATCTCCAAAAATTTGGACAGGGGCTGCACTTTGGGCCAACTGCGTCTTTTGTGACAGATCTATCTGAATCACACGGATTATGCAATGCCCTCTTGAATACATTACAAGCACCATAGAAATTCATGTGGCCGTATGTACGAGTAGTATTGGGATGCGTGAAGTTACTATGAGTCTCAATTTGGCTGCCTAGCCTTTCTAAGTACCAACAATATTAATGAAATAAGACATTTGATCAGATTGGCCCTGCATTATGGACTTGGCTATTTTCAATCTTGAAAGATGGCAATAAACTGAATTACAAATCCCTACACCTGAGGAAACATCAAGATTTAAGAATTCAGATACATATTTTTCAGACTGATTTAATAATTTATTCTGTACAATAGATACATACATGTATTATATATGTATATGGTATGTGATAGGATGAGGATGTTTCAACGGGATGTCGCTTGTTCAGGATTGGCTGCCCCGGATAAGATGACAAATATTGCTACTGGAACAATGTACATCCACTGAAAAATAAAACACATTTATACAAAATTATATGGAAAGTTCTTAAGTAACAGTCATGGAAACTAGGGACAAGAACACAGGGAACCTAACATTTTAATGTGTATAATTTAAAAAGAGAATTGATCCGAGAGGAAAGAACGGGGCCCCCGCAAGGTGCCCCCTCTCCCCCGGCGAGGAGTCCGACACCCCCTCAAAGGGGAAGATGTACGACACAAGACGGTGACTTTATTTCTTTCATCATTCCAAGTTTTCTCTCCCATCCCCACACTCTGTCACAATTTTATAAAAGGCCATAAAATCATGTACCATATTTTGCTTTGTTTTGTTAGATTGGGACATAGAAGTGGATTGAAATTAAACTGGATTAAATGTGGCCTAGATACCCTTTTGCCTTTTGCTTTTTTTTTCTGAAATGGTCCATTCTCCAGCTAATGTAGGTCCTGCGTGAATGGGGGGCGGGCCTAGGGATTTTTTGAGCGAAGCTGATGAAGGGGCGCCGCTGCGTCCTATAACAGCTTCGGGTAACCTTCTATGTCTTTATTTAACTGTTAGTTTGTTCATTTGCATTTGTATTAACAATCACTGTATGTTACCCTACAATAAATATGGGGAAAGTTCTATGCTCATTCAAATATAATTGAATTAATATTAGGCTAAACTAGACTTGGTTGATTACACTTTTATTTGTTTACTAGCTAATGCCAATTATTATTGCAATTTGTTTGAAGTAGATGCGTTACACATACACAAAACAGACACATTTGCACATATTATATATTTGCATATATTCCAGAATGGGAAACTGCAATTGTTTGAAATGAAATGTTATTTCGATGGAGTTCCATTGCACAATCGCCGTGTATTAATATTGCGAAGAAGACAATAATTGGTGCGCCTATTTTGAGTGATAATTTGTGCGGTGGCACATCAGGAAGATCCAAAGAATTCAAAAACTAAATTGGATAATTTAAAATTTCATCCGCATTTCTGACGCTGTCAATTGATTTGCAGGTGACAGATTCACCTGCAATTTATTCGTAGATGCCAAAATTGCACGTTTCATGAAGCCGTTAGTGATTTTCGTAATTGGTGGTAATTTGTGTTCATCGAGTGGTGTTGATGTTGGTATAACTGGTAGACCCTGCTAATAAAATGACACCTGCTAATAAAATGAGAGCTCCATTCAATAATTCTGCATTCGCTCATAAATCTCCAAGAGTTCAATCAAGGGCTTAGTATCATGGTCCATTCATCCCAGACAATCCATTTACACGTTTGTAGAACTTTTTCCATTCCAGCCAAGAACTTTGAAAATAGTACACATCTGGGTTTCAACAAACTGTTGTGTCAATGGTAATTTGAGCGCCGAATGCACTGTTGGTCCACTGTTAAATAATCAAGCCACAATACCTGATAACAGAAGAGCGGTCAGCTGACAGCTGACAGCGAGTAGGCTGTCAGCTGTCAGCTGTGCGTCACTTGTCAAGCTTGCCGTGCGATGTTAGTCCTTCAGTAGATACTCGCTTGCTTGAAACAGAAATCATTTTTGTAACTTACGTATTTTGCCAAGAAGGAACGTGTATCTTTGAAGTCGCCCTTCTCTCGAGCTTCTCTTTCGCGTTCTAATTTTTGGATATAACTTGCGGTATCAGGCCTGGAAATGGAAAAAAAGGCATAAAATATACATTTACCATAATAAATATTATGGCCAGTTACAAATTTATTTTAATAATTTACTTATTTTTAAACAAATGTTTTGTTTGTTGAACAATAAAACCGAATGGAAACAACTCTTTGCTGGAAATTTTATTATATTTTATGGGAACGCCACGTTCCCTCTTGCTATGTTTCGCTTTACAACATTTGATAATGCCTTAGCAAGGCGAAACATGTCATTCCCGTACAATATTAATGTTATTATTTGTATTAATTATCTAATAAGTCTCTTTCTCAAATAAGTCTCAAAATTATTAATTTAATAAATATAACAGTATTGAATGTTACACGTTAATAATAGAAATATAATAAATCCAAATATCCAATTTTTCAGTAAAACCAAATCCAAGTCATTTTTTATTTGTGCCTTTGAACTCGGCAGGGCGCAGTCATTTTAATTTAAAAAATAATATTTTTTTGTAGTATTAAGAAAAACTTTGGTTGATTCATATTTGCATCATGACGCACTGTAGGGTCAAATCACTGTGTGAGTGCTTATTGTTTGTTTTGTTTAGAACTTCAAAGAAATGTTAAAATGTATCGGACGCATCATGGGCGCCCCAAATTCTGCTGATACCCAAGTTCTGGTAATATTATACTTGAAAATATAAACATGTGTGCGAGACCAACACTGCTAGGATAGGCGCCGGGACATGAGTGAGACGGAAGAACCGTAACTCCGAATCGCTCTCGTAAGCCAGTCTGCAAAATCTCCCCGAATATTTGTCTCGCACCAATAAAGCTGTTTTTCCATTTGTACCTAGGTTATATGTTTTTGAGGTGCGGGCGGAGGAGAGCGGCTGTTTTACGCTCGAGTCGCTAGATGTCTATTCTAGACACTAGAGTCGCCACCGGCAAATATATACAAATAGAGAGAGGCTCGAGGGATTCGTCAGTGAGAATGCCAGAAAGCTACGGATCATGTCGAGCCTTTTTCAAGGCTTAGAGCCATTTTCGCACCAGTTCACTTCTCACTTTCGACCCCAGATCTGCACCAATCCTCCTCCCTCGAACGCACTAGTCACTTTCCCCAGAATTATTCTCGGAAGGATCTTTGTCACCACGGAAAGAATAGGGATTTCCTTCCAATTATGATAACTCCTCATGTCTCCCTTTTTTGGAGACTGTTACTAGGAATCCTTCTTTCCAGGTGGGTGGCAACCTCTCTGAGATTCATATGTCCTCCAGTAAAGGGGCCAGGGGCCTTACTATTTCAATTTAGGTAGGAGGGTGAGTAGCGATATATCAAGCAGTCCTTCTGTTTATAGAAAGCACGGCCACATTTGTAGTCGACGAGCGAGCGTGTTACGATGTATGAATATAGAGGAAGCTCGAGAGGTTGACACTTGTGAGAATGAATAAAGCAGATATAGTATGCCACCACAAAATATCTCACACACGCAAGTTCAAAATGACTACCAAAAAAAAAGATTTGATTAAAGGTCAAAAAGTAAAGGATAAATGGTGCAAAAGTAGACAGTAGGAACAAAGTCTCTTGGATCGTGGTGGCTGTGAAAGGCTGTCAGGCTCTTATTATTATTTTATATTGGGTCTCCAAAGTATTTACCGGGCCGTAAGCACCATAAATGATATTTGAAACATGGAGATTCATGTTCCGTCATATCAGTGGAATCTGGAATCCGTGAGGTTGTGTGATGTATCTCATGCCGTGATCTCATATTATTTTGATTATAAATGTGAAATTAATATTACAAACATTTTTATACAATACATTTGTATTTCCGCAGTGCTGGTATATCAATTTGAGTGCATAACCTCTCTCCTTGTGCCGTACCATTTATATAGCGTCAATGTAAAATAGATAATGAAAATAATTTATTTTGTAAAAAATCTTTTTTAAATGGTTTCGACCGGTTTCGGCAGCCCGCTGCCATTTTCTGGTGGTCAGAAGATGATCGGTCTGATGGTCCAGGAGATGACTGCGAGCTGCCGAAACCGGTCAAAGACGCAAACATTCGTGGATTTTAACTAAATATACATTTAAAAAGATTTTTTGAAAACATTTTTTTATACTCATCGTTTACAATGAACTTCTACCATGAAATTTCAAATAACACAATTAATTTTTTTAATGTAAAATATATAAATAAATTATTTGATTTGGAAATGAATTTAAATTTTAAAATATTTTTTACGAATTCAGTTTTACAAATAATTTTGTGGTCCTAAATCATCATTTCACCATTTATAAACTAAAGTAAATAGAATGGCTTCATCAATTGTAGAATCTTCCCCATTTGTAACATCTCCGCCAATATTAATCAAATAACACGTTGTTCAAAATGTTTATTAGGGCAGGCCGTACTATCACGGCCTGGTTGGTAAACAATGATTTGGAGAGGAACAAAGTTGATATAGAAACCAAATATTAAGTTGCTGTTGAAGTTGACTCACACGGGTGCCTGGTCCATGTGGCGGACAAACACCTCGGTGGTGAAGTGGTCCGCAGGAGAGCCGCTGCCGGACGGGGTGATGCCCACTGCCGCCACGGCCCCACTCTGCAGGAACCAGACGGTCACACAGTCACTCAGACCGGCATCGAGGAGGCTCGCAGCCTTCGCAGACGACATAAATACACTCTCTGTTCCCTCGGAAGTCTGGACAATCGCTCTCAATTGATAAAAATCATCCAATTCGGCTGATGCCTGTAAACAATAATTTAATATTTCATTTTAATTAAATAGATCAACATGTTTTTGGTACAAAATGAAATACGATACGTGGTTAGATTACCCGTAATGTTTCCAGGTCACTAGGAGAAAGAGGGTTCTGGTCAATAGTAAAGCCTCCCGAACGCACACTGTGTATGTTGATAGTACCTCTGTTAGAAAAAGCCCCATCTGTATTAAAAGAATGCTGCAATTTGATATTCAGCCAGCCATCAAACTCCACATTATTCTGTAAATACAATCAATTGTTACCTTCTCGATGTATAAAATAATTATTAATTCTAGTCAAAATAGTGCAAACAGACACCACTCACCCCAAAGGATGTATGAAGAAGTAAAAATGACAGAATGAGAAAGAGACCACTCATTTTTAAATAAGTTAATCTAGCAAATCTCTTATGAACTGGGTACTAGTTTAATAAATAATGCACACAAAAGATTTACAAAAAATCCTGATAGCTAATTTAACAATTCCACTCTTGAATAAAATTTTGACAAGTCAAATTTCATAGACAATACCATTATACCATAGGTTCAAAGAATAGAGTATAGAAATGTATCTAATCCATAGAACCAATGCCGTCTCGAATTTATGTTATCAAGCCGCAATGTTAAGATTTTAACTCTGGGTCTATGATCTGACAGCTGTCAAATGTCAGACAATTTTGGTAAAAATATCGCGAATTTTTCGAAACAATTAACAAATATTGTTACGAATTAGTTGCTGTCACGGGGTGAAAATGAAGATTACTCGTATCTCACTCCCGATCTCGAAGCAACTCCTCACAACGTGTTGCCCAGTGTTTATTCGCTAATGTAATTATTATTATGTTAATTGAGATTGCTCCGGGAGGTATAGTGATATGAGATTGAAACCAATATTTACTATTTACAATTATATTTAATCACACAAAACAAAGAACAAGATTACTTATGAACTAAAGAGGACTTACATGCTATTCGTTGGCCAACGAACTAAAACTAACGTAACTACGAAAGCGGTGATCTCTGGCGAGGACCGACGCTGACGGAAGCCGGCGTGACGGCGCGGCTGGTTGACCAACACGAGGACTGCCTGCGAAGCATCACGCGAATGATGGACCGCGGATGGCGCGGGTTCCCTTCGCAGCGACAGCAGTGGCTAGCATCGGGCCTCCATGATGATAATCTGGCTCTTGGTTGCTGGCGCT
The DNA here is from genome assembly GCA_022606425.2 of Lepidostoma basale. Lineage (NCBI taxonomy): Eukaryota > Metazoa > Arthropoda > Insecta > Trichoptera > Lepidostomatidae > Lepidostoma > Lepidostoma basale. The sequence continues at coordinate 23,219 of JAHDVF020000750.1, read as the reverse complement.
ATGCGACACGTATATCACGATCTCCTCCTCGTTTAGATTCACTTCCACCGTAGGTCGGTGACGGACTACTCGCGATGCTTTTTTACCTCCCCGGCGCGCGTTCGCCGGGGAGAGATGTACCTCCCGAGGGCCGGGGACAGACTGACTCGCTGGTCCTGCGTATTGCAGCGCGGACTGCAATCCGCAGGGTGGGGGGGTTAGGCAGTGCCATCTTGACGTAATAACAAGCCGCAGGGTTCGATTCAATGTGGCCGACGGAGGAGGCCTTCGCCTCAGCTGTCACTTTAGCTGTCATTCGGTCGTACCTTTCATACAGATTTGTTACGATGAATCGATGTTTTTTTTAATTATTTTTTTAATTGTATTCGATATATTTTAAGAATGCAAATGATTCTTCATGACATTCCTAGTAAACTTAAAATTTCAGTATTTATTAATACAGCTTTACGAGCGAAATAATCGAGCCTGCAATCAAATCATATGCATTACTTATTTTGATAAATCTGATTCGATGGAAAAAATATGGAAAATAAAATAATGTTCATTGTAATATCTCAAAGAAATATTTTTATATAATTTTAATACTTCACAGCCTTGAAGTTCTAACCCAAGTTTCGCAAAATAATATTATATCATTTAATTTTTATGCAGATATTGCATGACAACACGAATTATTTCAAAGTATCAAAACACCTAGGAATCCAATGTGAAAAAGTACATTTGATAAAATAAAAATAGTATATAAGAAATAGTTTATCCAAAAGAAAAGAAAATATTTTGTTACATATTAAAGCATGTGCGCATGTTGTGTGTGAAATGGAAGTTAACAAGACTAATAAGTTGTCCGGCGTCCACTGCAGAACGTAAACCTTTCCCAACGCATGTCACCAGTGAGTCCTCCGACAAATATGGCTCCACTCACTCACTGCCATTTCAGTCTGCTTACCTTCTAAGCCATCTCAGATACCTCGGTTCTTTGTCGAGTAAATTCATTTCTAGCTCTCAAACATGAATAATTCTAACGAAATCGAAGCACGAGCAGACACTGTCAGAACCAAACATCTCTTAAGAGTAGCAGAACTTGAGGTTATTCAATTGAAATTGAAATATTTTGCTTGAATTACATCTCAATACACAATATTTTGTTTTTGATAACACACATTGATTTAACTTATTGAACGCTATGGCATTAACACTGTGGAATTTCATAGTTACATACTTGGGAAATTGAAAATAACTTTGTTTAATCCACTGAGTACACGTTGGTTTAATTAAATAATGGTTTTATCACAAAAACATATCTGTTTAAATTTAATAACACAAAAAGCACTCGCTTCTAAATGTCAAATCACACGCGATACTGAAAACAGGAAATGTATCGACTGTAACTTAAATTTATAACACAGACATATCAAATACATATATATTCACACCTTTTATGAATTCTCGTAAAGATTTTACCAGAAATAATGTAAGAAAACCTAAAAAATTATCGAAATACACTTGATAAACGAGAGCACTTGCTTCGGAGGTTAGAGTGAAGATGGTATGCTCCGAAACATGTCGTGTTTTTTAATAATTAGTGGATTAAACAAAGCTATTTTCAATTTCCTAAGTACACGTTGATTTAATTAAATAATGGTTTTGTCACAAAAACACATCTGTTTAAATTTAATAACACAAAAAGCACTCACTTCGAAATTTTAAATCACACGTGATACTGAAAACAGGAAATATATCAACTGTAACTTAAATTTATAACACAGACATATCAAATACATATATTTTATGAATTATACCTTTTATGAATTCTCGTAAAGATTTTACCAGAAATAATGTAAGAAAACCCAAAAATTTATCGAAATACACTTGATAAACGAGAGCGGCCGGTACGAATCCCTAGGAGACTCAAATGAGTGCAAGGCCTCCTCCCAAGTCAAACCATAAACAATATCAAGGAACATTGCGGCTTGATATAATGTCAAGATGGCACTGGGTTAGGTCATCCCCCCGCAAATTGTGGCCACTCTGCATCCGGCCGGCAGTACCTAACTGAATTGCGATACCGGGGCAGAACGCTATTTTCTTAATCACAAAATTGTCACTTCACTTCCTTAAACACTATTATTGTTTTTAAATTGTCTTATCACTAATTAAAATTAAACTTAACTAAGATCAAACAAGCCTCCAGAGAGAAAACGTAATTTCGGTCATGTAAAATTTGACATGGCGTGATCTCAACCCATAAATCGTTTTTATGCCATTTTTATTTAATCTCAATAAAAATATTCCATATGACCATTTTGAATTTCCTTAAAATTCGGGAAAACATTTCGATCTGGCAACCCTATGGAAAGCATGAATGAAGAAAGAATGATTAAAGTATATGTTAACGATGGTTAGTTAGCTATAGTTATAGGTATATCCACACGGTATGATATTTCACGCAACATCCGACTAATACGAGCGAGCGGGCGACTACAGAAGATTAGTGCAGTGGCCCTGTTTTGGGCTGATTGGCTGATATTAGCACCTTAAGCACAAATCCCCTACTTCTTCTAAAGCATATGTAATCTTCTGAAATATTTTATTCCAGTAAAAAATGGGTATTTCCAGACACCATTATCCGAACCACAAGATATTAGACATAAAAATTCACCTTCAATCAACTAATCTTATTGAATTTTAACATTGTAGCTATTTATCACACCCTTAAAATTATGTAGAAACTAACAAAAAATACATATACTGTACCATATACAAATGGATTATATTGAATCATTAAATTATTTATAATATTATTTCTTGAACAATGATATAAAACTAAACATAAAATAATTTGTTTGAATCAAAATGACTGTTTTGTACAAGTTTTATTATGTTTTCTTAATATGACATTTTTCGCCTGTCTAAAACATTGTCAAACATTTGATAAAGCCTTAGAAGGCGAAACATGTCATTCCCATAAAATATAATAAAACTTCTAGAACACAGACGTTTTCATTTATATTAATTATGAATAAATAAATTTCAACCCCCATCATTAGAGTTTCATAGGTATATAAGCCTAATAAATTTTTAAGCAGGTGTCAGAAGATGGCAGCGAGCTGCCGAAATCAGTCGATCCTAAAAAAACAAGTGGAATAAAACTTCTTCTTCTTCTGAAAGTGCCATGTCAGGTCTGCATGATGTTGGCGATCACTGGAGAATGCTTTCTCACCACAGCGATTTCCTGGGAAGTGTTACTGGAGTGGTTTCCCGTTGCCTTCTCTGGGGATTTTCTGTAGGGGTTACCTTCCCTTAGTTGGTAGGTTTCTAGTTTTTGGCGCCGAAGGTATTCTACGCCACACGCCCTCTCGCCATGTGGTTGGTAGGTACCCTAATGGTAGGTCAGTGATCACATTTGTCGGGACTCGCGGGATCACGAGGACCACTCTAGGACGCCAGGGATATATCTATTCCGAGCCCTAATTATTATTACTGGGTCAAATATGTGTTAAAATCAATTATTAATTCAAAAAGCAATCAGTCGAGGTAAATATTTGAATACAAATGCATTTCGCCAGTGTATTTTATTGATATATGGTTTCCCCACTGTAATTGGCACCCGCGGTAATTTTAAGGATTACTCATAATATTATATTTTGTCTTTATATAATAAGTCTTTCTTTGTTTAGAGTTCAGTTATATATTTACACCTGAGGATGGAGGTCACCTCTGAAACATGTCGTGGTTAATATTTTTACTTTTAAAAGATATTTAATAAATTAAAGTGGAATTCCACAGTGTTAACGCCTTAACCTCTAATAAAGTGGAACATAATCGGACAGCCGATCGGAAGAGTTTTTTTTAACAATTTTTTTTTTTTTAATTTTTAGATAGGTGTTCCTTATACTATACTCGTATACTCGTATGTATTGAAGCTTATCCCTCGATCGGGTAAAGACCCCCCGAAATATGAAACTACCTGCCGCTTCTATTATAATTACTTACGTGTAAATTACTACATCATTATTTCTATTAAAACGTGGGGCGATAAGGGACCATTGTGTGATCGCATCTCTAAGGGCTATTCCAGCTGTTCTCTCTGTCTGGAAGCTATAATAGGTACTTCTAATTTCAACGTCAATAAAGTTAAACAGGAACATTGAAATAGTTTTATTTAATAAACCAACATCAACATCAACAACCGGGTGGTGGTCTAGGGGATAGAACCCTTGGCTCCTGATCTAGGGGACTTGGGTTCGAGCCTGAACACGACCAGATTCCTTCTTCATAATAATGAGCTATTTTCTGCTCACATTGAAGATTGTAAAATAAATTCTAATATCATTGATTTAAAATCTTTGATGTTAGTCTTTTTAAAAAAAATAAAAAAAAACTGTTTGAAAGGTTTGTCAAATTTGTTGAACCGTAATCCGGCAGTGGCGGACACACGATGTTGTGCAGTTACGAGTACAAGACTCGAATTGTAGAGTAAAAATACAATCACAATGGTCTGCGACAAGGTGATGCATTGTCATGTTTGCTATTTTACATTGAGACCTCGGGGACAATATTCCGATTATATCACGCCAGATCCTTGCATACTTATGCTGATACGAGTATAATTGCAAGGGTTTATTGGTCTGGAAAATGTTGACAATATAATGGGATTTAATGTGAATACCTCCAAGACAATATATACATTATGACCAGAAGATGGCACCGAGCTACCGAAACCGGTCGAACAATGGATTTTTTAAATTATCATTATTTACAAAATATACAATCCCATCCAAGACACCAAACATTTAACCTCAGTTGTAACTAACAACTGTTAAATGTTATTTTGGAATCCACAGATACCTGAAATATTTCTAACTTGTCTTCCTCGACCGACTATTATGAATAATAACTACCTTGAAGATGGAGTCTGCAACGATTTCAGCGTAGGTCGAGGAAGACAAGTTACGCGGATATACGGATAGGTACTCAAAATTCCAAAAAACATATGGCTAGAACAACCGTGAAAGCATCAAAATATTATTACTTAAAACATTGCTGGAACCAGTTGTTTCATAAGATGGTGCAAAATTTTGGGGCTCTAAAAGAAAGAGGTTGAAAATAATCCCAAACTAAGATGGATGAATGGCGCGGAGCGGGATCTCGGAGCGATTGGAGTAATAAATGGGGAAATGCGGACGATGTACCGGGGAAGCAAGGCTTATAACATTTCTATCTCCCTCTCTGACTTAAAAACGCATGTAGGTAGGTACCTACGTTAGTATTTATGGTTGTACGCTAGGTACACACGCACTGAGATTATTTTGGTGCGGCCAATGTGAAAGGCGATGTATGTGAAAAAATAAAAATGTTCTTTATAATTAGCTTCGGAAATTATCGGTTAGACTTCGCGTAAGTAGGGTTAATTTTTCCTTCCGCACGTGACCGTCTCCCCCCACCCCTTCTCACAGTTCCGCAGTCCGCCACACGTGCAAATTGTGAGCTAACTAATCCAGGGGTCAGCAACCAAGTGCGTGTAGTTTCAAAGAATCTGCTTCAATACATTTTTTGGGGACTATAAATAACATGTTATTGTTGCAAATATAAATAAGATCTTTTCTGCTTCGCACGAGCGGTACTGCATGAAGGATGAAATGCAATATTGTTACGCGAATCTCGAGAATACGATGTTAAGAAAAGATTTAGAGTTTACTATAAACTAAGCTTGCGTCGAATAAATGAGGTGTGAAGACTAAGAATGTAATGAAGTAGTTTTTTTGGGTTTAGAAATTATAGAATTACGACTTTAAACGGGAACAAAAAATTCCACAATAGAAATTAAAAATAGGATCCCATTTTAGCTTTAGATAAGCCACATCCGCTCTAATACATAACGCCCACACAAACGGTTATGTACCTTATATACTAACGGTTTTTCAAAGATCGCCCTTTAGTAAAAATATTCGAGCATCAAACCATACTATGGCATAATATAAATAATCCTTTCGATAAGCCGCCTCCCGGCCACTCGCGCCCCACGAGAATATCACGCACTCTCAAGGTGAAAAACGCAGGCACCTCACCAATAGGCTGTTCTTAAGCCTCTCTAATGTTAAGCTAAATTAATCCCCGCTTACTCGGAAGGAAATCTTAGCACGCATTTCACATACGGCGGAATTGTGTCATAGTGTGTGTGTGCGAATTCAAATCCTAACGCGACCAGACAGAATCCAGGATCACTCTCGGTAACGCTTTCGAACAAGGCAGACGCGTTGAACTTCGGCTCTACATAAACGGTCCTCGCGGAGACCCTTTTCTTTGAATAATGGAGAAACTTCTCCTGGAATCATTAATCCAATATACAGTACAACTTCTAACAAGTTTAAAATCAAGTGACGCCGGTATACAACAGTGACCTCATCATCAACTCTCTCCACCGTTATGGTCGGCTCCGCCTTTCTGAAACTTCATATCTATATATACCGCGAGGACCCGTAGCCCGGTTCTCAACCACCAACTGCCCGAAGTCGTGTCTCGATTGTCAATACAATCCAAGGGGCCGCCTCCTTTAACTGCATCACCACCCTCCGGAAAGAGGGACGACGTCCTCCGGAAGCCCACGAGCGACGCCGCGCCCTTCATCCTCCAGACCTTCAAGGCTCCCCTTTGGCGGGAGGCCCCTGTAGGCCCCGGCCCTCTCCGGTCCTGGTAGCGCCACGGCCCTCTCCAGTCCCGGTAGCGCCCCGGCCCTCTGCAGCTCCGGTCACGTAAGCAGCTCCTCACGTTTCACGTTCTCTCTCTTCCTCCCCATACAAGTACTACGTTATGACGGTTATGACGCAGTGCCAAGGGTTAGCAAAAACTAGTTAAAGGTTAGAAATTTGTTGATGTCTGAGTGTACGGATCTGCCGTGTTGCAGGCCAGTCTCGATGTAATTAGACCTTACGATGAGTATGTTCACTTTGAAGCGTAAGACCCTTTTGTCTGGGCACCAACTTGTGTTTTTCCAATAAATGTATAAACTTTCATCCTCTTTTTAATTTATAAGACATGAGTTCCCCTTGGTGGTTTGGGTGTGCGTAAGTGGCTCCCTAGAGAAATAGAGCTTTTGTCCTGCCGGATGCTAGCCGCGGAATCCGGGTCGGAGAAAATACAAAGGCAAGTATAAGGAAATCTTCCGCCAACCAATAAGATAAGTGATCAGGACTAGTAATAACATTAATCACCCCCCGCCTTTGATTTTCTAATTTATTACTATTGTCATTAAAGTCATTAATGTTCATTTTATGTGTTTATCTCCGTGAGATGTGATTAAAGTTGCTTATATAGGATGGAATTTCAAATTCGAAACCGATTTTTACTCTTTCTATGGAGTTGTAAGTTTTAAGTGAGCCAGTAGTTTTTAGTTTATGGAATGTACGAGTAGTAATCGCATTGAAAGGAGGTTTAGTTTTAAATTGTCTCTGAGATCCATATCCTTTTCTGGACATTCGAACGGGCCACGAGAGAGCAGTGGTCTCGAAAACAGTATAAATAATAATAAGTGTATGTTTTAATTCTAGTTCGAATACCGCCGCCTACCAACCCCTGGAATGTAAAATATGAACGCAAAACTCAACAAGCCGTCCTAGGGGCGGGTCGCGGCGCGCGGCATATTAATTGTTCGGAATGAGATCAAGGGGGGAGTGGAGATGGACCCAAATATTCCCACAATTCCCTTTGTCGGATGTTTGGTGACATTGAAATCAATGTTGCGCGCTCATAAAATATTGTACCTACCCACCGTACATTCGCCACACTCGAGCTTTTGGTACTTAACCAAACTAAAAGTCTCATATAATATTACATAAGCCTCTAAACAGTTCTCATCGTAGATATGTACCTGCACGTGCTAGTTGCTGGTTGTTTATCATCTATCTATCTATGTTATGATACACAGTTTTCAATGCTCTCGTAAAAGATAGCATACCCCACTTAAAAACTGTGATTTCTGTGACTGGAGTTAACAATATTACAATATTATTACTGTCCGACCAGGGGGGGGGCATAGACAGTCTACAATACGGTGGTTCAGACACATGGACGTAATGAATGAAGAAATAATGGTAAAGAAATTATATATTAACGATGTATGCGGAATAAGAAATAGAGGAAGACCAAGGAAAACGTGGCACGATATAGGCCTCTCCTAAACTCTTCCAACATTTTCTATATCTTGGGATATCTCGTATCTGTTGGATATCTTGTATTCCTAATTCCAACTAGAACCATCTCACATGCGTTCCTGGTATTATAAACAGTAGAACCTGGATAATTGGTATTCCAAGGGACAAGGCCTACGGTGGTCAGTTAACCAGGTTTTCTAATTATCCAGTTTTTCATGTAACCAGGTCCAGATTGTGCTTTGGTTTTTTAACCAGGTTTTGTAACCACATTAACAGAAAAGCAATAAAAACAATTCATGGATTGATGCATAAAACAATCAATAAAAATTCAATAAAGTTTAATAAGTAAATTGTAATTGTACATACAATTTAATTCTTGGGGCTTGAAAAAATTAGTTATGTGGGCCTGTTTCCCACGCTAATGCTAAATGCTGCACAACTCTTCGCGAGATTTACCGCGCGGCGTCAAACTCTTGGAGTAGTTTTAGTTTCGAGCTCAAATCAAGGCCGTTATTTACGTTTGTGAAACATTGCGATCTAAAATGAATCACCTTTGATGAGCCCAGAACAAATACTGAGGAGTTGTCAGTTTACAGATATCGAGAAGGCGGTGCTCTCCAATTACAGAGGTCGAGAAGGCAGTACTCTCCAATTGTAGAGGCTTAGGGACCGAATGTCAAGTTCTATTAAACAGGTTTCTTTTTTCCAATTAAATAGATTTTAGTGTTCCAAGGGGGTGGGACCGGAACTTTTCTGGCAATTATAGAGTTTTGCCAATTAACCAAGTTTCAATTATTCAGGTTCTGCTGTATTTATTATATTGCACCTATTGTAATATCAGATTCCTTCTTCATAATAATAAACTATTTTGTGCTCTTGTTGAAGATTGTAAAAATACTAATACCAATGATTGAAATCCTAGGAGTCAGTATTTTATTTAAAAAAAAAAATATATATATATATATTACCGATACCTACGCCCAATATGTGTCATTCCATTGCTCGCTGAACACACTTAAAACGTTGAATAAATAAATAAAATACATGAAAGTACAAACAATTTAAGAATCGAGTTCTAAATAATACAAAAACTCAACAATGGAACATCAGGAACCTGCTGCACGCCTTTAAAACGCGCGACGGTACGGTCCTGTGACGTGTTTACATTAGTATCACTGCGTGACAGAGAGTGCGGTTTGCTTAAAATGGTATTTGAAACGATAAAAGAAATAATAATTGAATGAAGGTGACAGCCAGGGGTAGGTTTTCCGGTTAATCGGTCCGTCGCGCGCAGTTTGCCCAGCTGCGGCACGCGGCCGGCACGCGGCACCGGCACGGGCACGCGGCGCGCGGCACGGCGCGGCGCGCGGCGCCCCGCCCGGAACATATTTCCACCGCCATCCCCGAGTGTCGCCCACGTGCGCACACTTGAAGCTATCGCTCGGTCATCTCAACGAAAACTAGGCTACGACTCTGGCGAATTAAATGTGCCCGATAAGTTTTATTCATTCATTGAATAAATTGCTTTATGGTAACAACTTATAAAACTATTTACTTATTTTAATTTCACAATTTTCACATTTTTACTCCATGGTGCACCTTCCAATGAAGATATGCACTGGATATGTCCCGGATGTTGACAAGAATGGTGGTGGATACGTTATATATCTGGTATATGCAGTGTCATTTGTCGGGGCAATACGCATACGACGTTCGTAGAAAGGATCAAAGCAGTGAGATAGTATTTTTTTCAAATCAAATCAAAACAGTTTATTTACTCAAAAGACATTACAAATAGCATAAATGTTTAAGGCATCTATTGAGTACAGGTAAATTATTATACACATACAACATAATATCAGGAATGCATTAGATATGGTTCGACATTAGGAAGACAATATACATAATTTCTAAAGTCGAGAGAATTTGTCCCCTGAACGTACCCTCACTAATATGAAAGACGTCGAGCAGATTAATTGCTCTTCCCACCGGTGTCACCAGAGGCAGATTAGATCTGTGCTGTCACTGTCAGAGTATCTATTAGGGATCAAAAAACCAACACCCTCCAGCTCGGCCGAATTCTCGAAATATCCCCTGAATAAACTAAAAAAATGGGTTATGAGATGCCCATTTCTTCGAAGCTGTAGAGAATTGGTTCCGAGTATTCCCAAAAGAAATACCGTGGGATAGAGCCACGGATAACTACCATACTTCCTCATGTAGAGGTACCTCAGAATTTGTTTCTGAACCCTCTCCAGCATAACGAAATATCTCGCCTCGTGAGGACTCCATATTACAGAACCACTTTCTAAAATCACTCCATTCTTTTGTAAAGGAACGCGATGATCATTTATGCATCTAACAAAAAATCCGAAACCACTTTATACTCATAATAATTAATTAAGATTTATAATGTCTGCTGCTTTTAAACGGGCAGAGATATGAAGTAGATGTCGGAACAAGTAATGTAGAGGATTATGTCCTCTATAATTCCTACTAAGTTTGATTTTGATGAATCTAACCGATTCCGAAATAATTGCAAAAATCAGTTTTGCTTTATACAAAAAAAAACAACAACATTTTTTTTCTTCGAAATCAGCAGTTATATCAAAAAAAGGTAAAATGTAAAATGGGTTTAGAATCACACAAAGGACCTAATTTTAAAAAATCAGGATAAAATTCGGAGTTTGACCCCTAGTGTCCACCGGTACTTATTTTTGCGCTTTCGAGCGTTCCTTTACAAAAGAATGGAGTGATTTTAGCATAATTGTGATCATTTATGCATCTAACAAAAAATCCGAAACCACGAATTAAGAATTAATTAAAAATTATAATGTCTGCTGCTTTTAAACGGGCAGAGATATGAAGTAGATGTTCGAACAAGTAATGTAGAAGATTATGTCCTCTATAATCCCTACTAAGTTTGGTTTTGACGTATCCACCTGATTCCGAAATAATTGCAAAAATCAGTTTTGCTTCATACAAAAAAAACAATAACATTTTTTATCTTGGAAATTAGCAGTTATCTCAAGAAAAGTTCAAATGTAAAAGTGGTTTGGAATCACACAAAGAGCCTAATTTAAAAAAATCAGGGCAAAATTCGGAGTTCGACCCCTAAGTCCCTGTTTTTGCCAAATGGATCCAGTGTGCGTCGAGGTAACAAATGAAAAACATATTCAACTGAGAAGAGATTATTATATGAACACTCAACTTTGTGACCATAATCCAAGGGTTTGGTTATTTATTCTGTGAATACTATGAGTTTTTCAGTAGAACGCCCCTTCCATGTTGTTCTGTTATAATATGGGGTTCGACTTTGGGAAATATAAATTTGTGAAAATAGATTCAAATAGCTTGGCTGGAGTCGACAGTATCGCTACTGGTCTTGAATTGGAAAAGTCTCCCTCGTGCTTGGTAAAAGCCATCAGAAAAGATTTGCATTTTCACTCGTGTACGTTTCAACCGACACTAGAGGCAGCTGGAGTAGAGTTCAATAATTTCACGTGGACGACTAGAGTTGTTGGCGTAATATCGCCATGAGCGACGATGTATGGTATATTTGGGTTGGCTAGCTTTGTTAATATACACCAAAGGATCAAAAAATAATTGCCCCGTATACCTACCCCTTGCCCATTTCTTTTTTTTTGTTTTTGTTTTAGCTCATTTGGAAAAATCTAATGTCCGATCTTTGCCGAATGAGTTAAAAAAAGGTAGCCAACGATTTCGATATTCGTTTTGCGTTTCAATATTCGGCTTCAATTTAGTTGAACTATCTCGTGGACCCCCATTTACATCTAATAGACCCCCAATTTTTTTACAATTGTCGTAGACCCTGGGGTTCCATATAGATCACTTTGGGAATCACTGATATACACAATAGGCGCTATCCTCAACTTGATACACCAACGACTATTGCACCCCTCGTTGAGCGGCTTCATAAGGCCAGGACTCTAAAATGAGGTTCACGGACGATATCGTTTTGATTGCGGAAAGCGAAAAACTAAAAGAAGCATTGGAAACTCTATGGAGAGTGTCCTAAATACTAAATATAATATAATATGAAAATTAACAAGTACAAAACAAAGGTGACAACAGTAAGTCGAAGCGAGCAGCAAGGAAATGTGGTTATGTTTGGAGCCCCACTGATGCACACCAAGGAGTTTGTCTACCTCAGAAGCAAAATCACCTGGGGTGGTCGTACAAAAACAGAGGTGCATAGAAAGTCGCTTTCACCAAGTAAAGCTCGAAAACAATAAACAAGCAAAGATCTTCGAGTCACACAACATCGATACAAAGGTCCGCAACAGCAAGTGAAAACCTACATATGGAGTGTTCTATTGTATGGCTATGAGACATGGCGCCTAACAGAGAGAAAGAGAGAAAGTGACTACTGGCCTTCGAGATGTGGTCGTATAGAAGACACATCAAAAATGACGAGGTTTCTTAACAGAGACGATAAGGGACGCACCTTGTGCCTTATGTCTCATCTCAGAGAGGTGAAAACCTCCTCCATACAGGGGACGAACTATAGAGAACGTCCTCTTGAGAGGGCGTGAGCGGCGCCTCATACGCGGAACTGAAGAGGGCTGCGGAAGATCGAACGGATTGAAATCAGAAAAGTTTAATAATCCAATCACGCACGGTACTTGAGGACGATATTCGAAAAGAAATGCCTAAAATAACACCGGAGGTCTGAGAGAATACTTCTAACATAAGAGCTTGTGTTTGCGCCACAGCCCTATGCGGGTATCACATACAATTACCATATAATCGGTCAGTTTAATATAATTTATAAAATTGTTTTTCGTTTAGGCGAAAATTTGTTATTCAAGAAAGCTTAGGCCTGGATCATAAAACGCATTGTGTATAAACGAAACAAATATATTGATGGTTGAGGTTTTATAAAATTTCACAGTTTGAGGTTTTGTAAAACGCCACCTATAAATTATAATATAAACAAAATTTTCTTCGATATACGCCATACTCTGTGTTGTTATGATGGTCGATATTAAATAAATCTTTATAACATCTGTCAGATCATGTAAACAATTTTATTATATTTTTAAAAATGTATCTTTATTATATGTATCACTGAAGAAGGACTGTTTGTCCGAAACACGTCTATGTAATTTTTTTTTAATATAAGTGTTGTACGAGTATATACAACATATATAAAAAAGAAAACAAGAAATAAACGCGATTGGTTTTACAGAGGCTTTTTTTTATACTACGAGTAAGTACAAAAAAACGTGATTGATTTTTTTTGGTTTTACATTTATTTTATTTTCATATACAAAAAAACCTAAATAATAGCTACAAATTTGTTTCGTCTTGCGATGGCACTCTCAAACTGTTAGAGAATGCCTTCGCAAGGCAAAACAATTCTGTAAATAATATTTATATTACTACATAAATAAAAATCTCCGTAAAACCCACTTAACAATCGCGTTTATATTATAATTTTAATCGAAAATAAAACATTATTTCAGAGAAGAGGTCTCGGCAATTATACATACATGACTATGGAGAGAAGGTAAGAACAAACAGCAGGCGATTGAACAGCAACAAATGATTCAGAAGAAATCAACATTGCCGATTATAAAATATTAGGTGTATTATTGCATATAAAATGATGAGTAGGTCCAACATTGCGTGTGCCAAATAAAAAGAAAATGTACCCGGGGCTGCCTCTTTATGGAGCCGCGAGTCTCGGCAGGCCTGCAACTGATGGCTCCATTTTCCTTTCAGCGAAATAAGTTTAGTCGACTTAGCTGTCAGAAGCAGAAGCAGACCCACCCCGCGTGGGGGAGATCCTACCAATCCGCGCAGCTCCCGGGAAACTCACTCCCCGATTGGTCCATTCTGAGGTTCTGGAGAAAACGGTAATGTGTGAATGTTTAACTCTGAAATATATTTATTATCCCGAGCTCTCTATTTTATTTTCAGTCATTGCTCACACGTGTTCGATTTTAAAAAATCACTTTGGAAGGACCATACTGAAAAAGTATAGATTATTTTAGAGCTAGTAGGTTCGGTTTTGATACCCACGCCATTTAAACCTACTGGCGTTTAGGTCCATCGTTGGGTTGAATATAACTCCTTTTTAATCTCCGGTCCGGCGCTCGACTGTGTACAATCGGAGTGTTTCTGCTTTTCGGTGAAACAACGATAGTGTTCCACTCTGGTCCCATCAGTTTTCCCCATCAAGATTTTCCTCAACATTCAATTACAACAGAAAAATCTCTCAAATTGGATTACACTGGTAACCCGTAGATATATGGACCCCGACCCACGACTTTTCTGTTAATTCCTTTGTATGAGTTTCTTTTGGGTGCATTTCTGCCGTATTAACACGGCCTAAGCCGCAAATAGAAAGGCAGATATATGTGTTTACTGATAATGCCGTTCTTATTCTCCTGAATAACGACCACTTTCACCAACGACGCTCCTGAGAGACATCACATATCAGTGTGAAACTTTTCCTGATGTATACACAAATCAATTGAATCACATGTACAAGGGATGGTTATTGTTATTATTGATAGCAAATTCGAATTAAAATGACTTGCGACCTTTCTCCGATGAGGTGCTCCAAACTCCTCCCCGCGATTATAGATCCGCCGTCACCCCTCCCCCATATCCTACCACATTGCTCCCCCATATAAAGAGCGCAGCCTCCCCGGGGAGAGATCATTATTAACCGAACATTTGGGTGACTAAATAGTTTTTCATTTAAAGGCTATAAACTCGTGTCTGCTACTCCCTGCTTCGGGTAGCAAGCGAGCCTTGTGCGTCTGTGTCTCCTGTTTGCAATTCTGACACCCTAACTTCCAAAATTCAGCTCAAAATGTCCACCAGCCGCGGGCCGCTGCCGGACTCCTCGTCCTCGCCGCCTCTGGGGTAGGTTCTCGTCCTCCGTCTTGTCCTGTCCTGTCTAGTACTACTCAACTCCGCGTTAACCGTATATTTGTGAAACCCCATCCTTTCGAAGAATCTCACAGCGCAGTATTACGCATAATTATAATAGGTATAATGACTACGAAAATAATAAACTTATAATTGAGTGATTTTGTGAATGTCCGAAACAGGAACTTCAGTGCGACGGTGTATAAAGGTTATGTGTCCTACCACAGGTCCGGGGGCTACTCGCGCGGCGGAGGGGGCGCCGAGTTGTCTGCCGAGGAGTTGGGGGCTCTGCCATCCTGCGCCTACGCGCGCCCCCTGCCGCCCCTGTGTCGCCCTCTGCACGCTCACGCAGGTAGGCTTCTTGAAATATATGTACCTACGCGTGTTTTCTATCAGGCATTATCAAATGTAGTGAAACGGCTTAATACATTATTAAGAATAATTAAAGGGCAGGAGAAAAAAAAATCCAAAAGTATCACTTGGAAGTACCTATTATAATTCAAGTATTTCTAATATTACATAATAATCTTATTTTTACATTTTACAAATCAGATAGCTGCTTGACAAAAACATTTTTTTCTATTATATTATTTTGAATCTACCCTCAGCTTACTAACTAACTAATTCACCATCACGCCGTTTATCTGATTGGGTCTGTGGGAGATAGGGTCGACCCCCGCACTATTCTATCCTCACATAACCTTCGCACCTCTTCATTTATTCATTGCTGAAAGACGCTAAAAGAATACTTCTTCTTCCTAGCCGATGTCCCATTTACTTGGGGTTGGATCTTCTTGTATGCCGTCTCCGTGACTGACTGTCAGGTGGGCCTACCACATCCTCTGGGTCACTGGTCCATTTCCATCACCCTCCGTGTAACATGGTGCCCCAGCATTCTTTTTGGGGTTCGCAATGACGATGTCCTCTGCACGTGACCGGCTCATCTCAATCTATTCAGTCTGACCTGTACAGCTCGTCATTGGAAAATGTTTGAAAAGGCCTACATCCATGCATGGAGATATTAATGATCAACAGTATCGGTAAGGGCATAGAGTGGACATTTGCGGTATCTACCGAAGAAATCGTGGATAAGTAAAGATGACCTGAATATTTAAAGAAAATAGAATCAACTGATTGTGGCTCCAAGCGAATTTTGATTTGAAGGAAATAACCGAATTAACACAATATATACTACTATATGTATATAACTTTGTGTCAAAAAGCACATTGAATTTTTTGAAGCGGCAAAAATATCGTCCGATTTCATTGACCGTGATCCTGCGAACTTAAATTCTCTTCACGATTGTCAATAATGGCCTTACAGTAGTCAGAGAAACCTTAGAGTTATCAAGGACATTGCAGAAAGAGGTGTAAAGCTTATTTAAAAATACAGCAATATTGTAACACAAGATGAGGAGCAAAAGCAATACCTATCGCAAGTCGTAAATACAGGGTGGCGCGCGGCAGACGCGTGGTTTTGATGACAGAATTGTTCCCTTTCATACAGTTGGAAAAGGTTCAAAGTGGATTAAACTAAAATAAAAAGGCATGAAATTTACGTTCCACGTAATGTTAGTCGCAATATTGAAGTGGTTCATTGAAGAACTCGGTTGGCCGCGTGTAGCGTGCCTTCCGTTTAAGGTTCACTCCCGCACCCCGCGGCCGAATTGCGCGGGTTAATGCATTCTAAGATACCAGAAATGTGTCCACGATAAGAAGGGGCCTCAGATTACCGCCACTATCCCAGAAAACATAGAGAGGGTTCAGGCGTTCAATTCGGAAACAGCAGATTGCCTTGACATTTTGAGCCGTTGCATTCAACGAATCGTTAATGAACGTCTTCATTTGCAACTCTACGGGATGGTTGTCGTTCAAGAATTGAAGCTACCACACTGGCCAGTTCAAATCTCCCTAAGAGGCGATTAGATTGTGATTTTTTCCTGTGATGATACCTAAAATTCTTGATTTATAACGATCGTCCTAGGATCCTGCAAGCCTACAAAAACAATATTTGAGCCCAAATTGACGAAACTTCAGAAAAATGCTTACTCAGTGTTTGGAGTCCAAGGAACGCTATTTAGGCAATATTTTGTTCCACCCATATAATCATAAATTTCTCATGTTAATGAATCAGGGAAAAAAAGGTATTTTGTAACAATCTGCGTTTTATTCCATTTTCAAAACAATGCGTCTGCCGCGCACCACCCTTTACTATATATATTAGAGATGAGCCGAGTACTCGTTTAATACTCGGTACTCGGTGTATTCGGCGTTTTTTTATTACTCGTACTCGGCCGAATAACTCTGTCTAATTGACGAGTATACTCGGTTTAACTAAAGTCATATAATATTTTGGGAAATATAATGAAAACAGGAGGATTAAAAAGTTGCATTTATTAAAATTGAAGTTAAACAATTAATATTTAAAATTTAGCTAAGGCAAGTTGTGATGTAAGAATACAAGACTCTCCGTACGTTCTGGTAATAGCCTGTTCCTTTTTTTTCATAGACGTTACCTGCTTCTGAAAATAAACGCTCGCTATACACAGTGCTTGCAAGTGCACAGAAAAACACTCTTGCTAAATGTGCTATCTCTGGATATCTTGTTTTATGTCTTGCCCACCACTCGAAAGGACTCTTATCATTTGACAACAATCCTTCGTTTACATATCGATCCAATTCTAGAGCCATGGGGCTTTTGGGATCGCCGCGCTCCGGTGGCTGGTAAAAACAAGTTCTTGGAAGCAATTCCAAAATGATGCATGAGCATCTTGTGATTGTCTTAATTTGTTAAGGTTAGAATAAGATTCGTTTTCTTCATTGCTGCTGGCGCTCTCTGTAACGTCGCTTCTTTCAATGGATTCTAAAAATAGGATCTTCCTGATCAATTCGCATTTCTCTGGATCAAAAAATCTCATTCTGGGGTCCAGTAAAGTAGCCAAACAGTAATATTTATCACCTTCGAAGCCTTGAAAGCGACCCTGAACTTCAGATTTAAGCTTTTCTTGGTGGACTAGTGCTGGTGTCGTTCACTACAGCTTTCTTAAATCTGGCCAGACGATTACGCCAGATGTCTATTGTCAGCAACTGCAAACCATGATGGAAAAGCTAGCTGCTAAACAACCGAGACTGGTTAATCGCTCTAGGCCACTGCTGCTTCATGATAACGCTAGACCACACACTGCACAACAGACGCCTACCAAATTAGGAGAGCTTCAATTGGAATGTCTAAGACATCCACCGTACTCTGCGGACCTCGCCCCAACAGATTACTATTTTTTTCGAAATTTGGATAACTTCTTGCAAGGGAAAAAATTCAACTCCGATGGGGCAGTCCAAACCGACTTCAAAGATTTTATTGATTCCCGTCCGAATGGTTTTTTTAGTAAAGGGATCGATGAACTACCTATGAGATGGCAAAAGTGCATAGATAGCAATGGTACATACTTTGATTAAATAAATATATTATATTTAAAAAATCAACTTTATGTTCCTCCCATACAAAACGCCAATTTCATATGTAAGGACCTAATATATATTATGTGTGTGTGTGCGTGTGTGTGGAGAGAGCTAATGTGCTTATTTTGACAGATTCTCTGAACGGTAGCGGTGGTTTGGGAGCGGGTGGCGGCGCAGGCGAGTATTGCGGAGGGGCGCCCTACCGGGTGCAGAGAGCCGCCGCCAACATCCGCGAGAGGAAACGGATGCTGAGGTCCGCCCCTAATGGGTATATCATTACTTTAGTTTACTAACAAATAACAATACACGTATAATCTTCTTCATACTTGGATAACACAGTCTGGTCTGGTCTAGTCTCTCAACCAAGAACGAGTTTTCCTTATTTCTGCTTCATCTCCCAGACTTAAAATGTCCAGCAGCTTCTCTATGGTCGATGTGTCCGAACAGTTGGAGGTTTTAAGAGAGATTCACTGTCACTGAGGATAGCTCATGATGCTCTTTCAGGATATGCAAATTTATTTTGGAGAATTTTTGGGCATTCCATTTTGTCGTGCAAAACGCCGTAAAAATTTGCGGACTTATGGGATGAAAGTGGGGGATCTATTTCTGTTATGAGTTTCTCTTTTATTCATTATCGACGGAAGATCATATTTTGTATATCGACCTGCACATACGTAGATTTCTATCTTACATTTTGAAACATTAAAACGGTTTAATGCCATTTTAATCCTTATTATGAATAACTGATTAGAAGTGCACGGTGAAGGAGCACACTTGCAAGTAACGGTTGTGTTTGTATTTTTAGCAGTATAAACTCGGCCTTCGACGAACTGAGGATCCACGTGCCGACCTTCCCGTACGAGAAGCGGTTGAGCAAAATTGACACTCTGCGCCTGGCCATCGCCTACATAGCGCTGCTTAGAGAGGTGGGCTCGCGTGTTGTCCGATGTTTCGCATTTTAATATTTAAGACACATTTAAAATCAGCTCCGTCGGAGTATGATAGGTGTTTTTTGAGACCGTTTAGTCATTCAATAAGTCGGAAGATTATTTTCTATTACTATACTAGTTGTACTATTCTATTGCAGGTGCTGGACGCAGACTATGATCCGCTGACGTATGTGGAGAAGTGCTTGCGAGGGGAAATAAAACCCGAGCGGGCCCACTGGAACACCAGCGGTCAGTACCTGGACTGTGCTCGTAGCTCACTAGCCCACCGGTCTAACTAAGCGAGGGCTTTAATTGTTCCATGTACCTACTTACAGATTTAACCGCGAGACTGTCCTGGATCAATTGGGAGAACCTCGGGGTGAACCCCAACCGCAGGAGCGTGCTCACCACCCTCGCGCTCTCGGCCGACTCCATGCAGCTCGGCCACCACCCGTGAGGCCGCTTCACGATCGTATTTGATGCGACATACAACAAGTGCAATATAGAGTACTTCAGGCTTTATGATCTGTGGTGCAGACTTTTAGAAATACATACTTAGGGAGCGGTATGTGCGTGCTATGTACGAGTAGTTCATTTTAGGGAGATTGTTTGCAATAGTGAGAGTAACAGTGCGTTTACAAAAAAATGCCCTTTTTAAAAAAATATTCCAATAATATTTTATTTTTAGGAATTTAAAATAAAAAATAACAAAAAAAGTTTTAATTAAAATGCTATCAGCTTAAATTTTCAATAATCACAAAAATAAAGTCCATTAATCACGGCATATTTGGGACACATTCTCTGCAATGAGAAATACGGTCTGCTGCACCTGATCAAGAAAGGGAAGATTGAGAGCCTAAATGTCCTGGCTGGGGGATTGTCCCGGCTAGCGCAGGACAGAGAAGCCTACGCCAGAGTGATAGCCGACGTCGGGGTCTGTCGGTCCTGGCACGGGACTTTGACAAGAAGAATTTTTTAATGTTGTTTATTGATTTTTCCCAGAAAAACAATTAAGTGCAGTGTTACAATTGAAAGGAATTAGCTTTTTCTTTAATATCTGGTATCCCGGCTGGCGGTGACGGTGCGGTGGGTCGAAATTTATTTTTTCTGGCAAATTTGAATTTTCTATAGGAAATTGAAAAACAACACCACAAACACAAACATTTCCTTTCGTCGTTAAAATTAATTTATTTTCCTAATTTGGAGAATTTTCTAAACACTCCGTCTACTTAGACGCAGGAACCAATCTGATAGCGTTCTCATCCAATTTAGGAGGTGCTACATACCTACACTATTTCAAATAATCTCCCTGTAGTGAATAAACTATACATGGAATGTACATTGTTACACTAAACTTGCGATGTAGGTACTAAGTACCTGTGCACTCCTGTTACATATATTTATATTCTAGTTAATTTGTAATATAATAAACATAAAACAAATAAACGCTGGAAAAATGTTTGTGGTTCATTCTATCTCGTGTAATATTTGGGACAATTTATAAAGAATTATTAAGTACCAAGATTCTCGGAGACAACTTTTCGAAGAATACGCCAATTAGCTATAATGAGCGGTAAGATAACCGATTTGGTTTTGTTGGTGTGGAGTTTCCCGGAAAATTTTCCGCTTCCAAACCAGTTATTCCGTTTACGAAGATGGCCGGAATTACACAAGTAGTGTGGAATAATTATGTCAGTGTAATGTGTGGACTATTTTCCGGTCTGCGTCAGCGCACACAACCCTGTCAGATACCTACATATTCGATATGTACTCTATCGTATCTTGAGTGAGCCTATCGCCGTGTATGTCCTTCGCGAAAACAAGTCCGTCTAGAACGATGAACCTGTTCTCGGGCGATTTGGGAATCCCCGACCTCGGACGGAATCGGAATAACAACAGCCGCGGCACCGACCACCTCCACCACCTCCATCCCACCTCCACCTCCGCCTGGCAGGAGCTGCCGCCCCTCGCCTCTGTCACTGGCCACCGCTCGGCCACTGTACGCCGGCAGCGCGAGGAGACGGTCGCCTACCTCGGTATCGCGAGTGAGCGTTCTCGCATTGGACCCGTGCTGGAGTGGTTCTTGCTGCTGCTGCTAATACAATAGGCAAGTTACTCTTACTGTCATACTACACTGGGATAGCGCAACAGCTCGCCCCTGGACTGGTCGAGCCAAAGTGGCCACAGTCACATCGTATTTACAATCAGTGCACAACACCCAAAACCCATGAGGTAAGCACCACCAGTGTCCCCGTGTTTGTTTAATCTATATGTTAATATGTATCATACATTAAACATATATAGAAAGGTATACGAAAGAGATGAAAGGGTTGACGCTGGCACCAATATAAGTGAACGTTTGTAAACTGTCGTCCTGTACGAATGGCACTTTGCTACTTTCATAGAGTGAGCACGTCCTATAAGTTTGTATGAGGAATAACCCGATGGAAATTGATGTAAATGGTAAAATCTCGGAACAAATTTGTAAATTATATTATATGTTTACAAAGGATGAGCGAGTGTAGATTGCACTGTATGAATGACAAGGATGTTAAGTGTTTCCAGGGACCTACACTTGTACCATTTCTTAATCATTTTTTTGTCATACGAAGCATTCACAAGTGGTTAGACATTTTAATAAATATTATACCACGGAATGGTTTTTACATTTGAAGTCAACTAGTTTCGCTTGTACCAAAGATAAGAACCAAAGACAATACAAAAAAGTTTTTATTTTGCCCTGATGAAGCTTGGGTGCAAGCGAAACTAGTTGCCTTGGAATATAAATTCCACTGCGTGATTAAAATACAAAATGTTTATTATATTTTATGAAATTTTATTATTTCTATTTCATGATCATTATTTTTAACCTGATATTACAGCATTCCTTTTAAATTGTAATTCTTATTATTTTTAAACGTACATCACTGTGAACAATTGACAGAATATAGGGTTCACCTAGTGCGATTAATTAGTGAATAGTTGAGTGGTGCGGTTCATCGTATTTGGCAACCCCTTCGGTCCTGGTTGTTACGAGTAGTTACTTACAAATATTCTCAAAAGATGGAACCCGTTGACATCAATTAATTTTTGGTAAATTTACAAATAAACGGAAACGTGTCATGATTATAATGGAAGTATTATAGAATTTGCACGTATAACACTGCTAAAATCCACTTTATTTGTTAACTATGTTTCGGAGGTGAGGTGACCTCCATCCTCGGGTGTAGGTAAATGTATAATCAACATTGTCAATCCGTCAGGTTATTTAACTCCAATTTTCAAGACCTTGACTTACAACGTATTAAATATATGGTATATTAGAAGGCAGTACGCACACAGACAGTCAGTGGATCAGCATGTATCGACAGACAGACAGATCAAATATTGATAGGGTATAACAATATTCAAATATTTGGGGCGGTGGTGTTGGGAGGTTTTAATTTAGACTTAGTTTAGTTTTCTTTAACTTGTACCAACATATTTCAAAACCATTTTATTATTGTATCTCCATGTCTTGTATCGAGTATCGCGTATCTCACCGCGGCTGTTGGGAGAAACACAAAAGTTTGTTACGCAATACCACGCAGCGTACCTACATATATACTCGTATGTAACGCCGCCCGTGCTACCTGTCGTCACAACGCCAGCTATCATTCTGGCAATGCGTCACACCGCAAGAGCATATCTTGATTGATCGGAATTTATCAATTAATGATAACTTTACGATACAATACAATAACCCTTCAAAGAATACCTTGCCAAAAATATACAC
>JAHDVF020000749.1:0-151833 GCA_022606425.2 Lepidostoma basale | reverse complement strand
TAAAACTCCATATTAAATAATTAATACAAATGAAAACGTCTGTTTTCTGTATTGTTATATTTTATGGGAATGACATTTGATAATGCATTAGCAAGACGAAACATGTCATTCCCATAAAATATAATAAAACTTCTAGAAAATAGATATTTTCATTTGTATTAATTAGAATCTATTTCACTCTGTGACATTCTATTAAATTTGAAATATTAAGTACATATAAATCAGGGAAAGCGTTCCCAATATATTCCACTTTGTGCGGCTGGCTTCAATTGCAGCAAAAAATAATTGGTTTCTAACTGCGGTTGGCTACATTTAAAACTCAGACAGATAGTCCCAGTTCATCATTATATTATGCAGAATTTATTAGTAAGAATAATACATAATAGAGATGCAAAAATAGCCAGCCGCACAATAGGGGTTAAATATTAATTTATATCTATAGTTTTAACACAACAGTATTCTTGTTTCATCCTAAGAAATGTTCATTAGTCTTAAAAGTCTATTAATTCATAAATAAATATTAAATGTTGTATATATAAGCAGGATTTAATATAGAAAATGCTTTGATAGTTTACTCTCTCATAATAAATACGAATGAAAACATGTGTTTTCCAGAAGTTTTATTATATTTTATGGGACTGACATGTTTGGCAAGACATTATCAACTGTCTCTCTCATAAACCGATATGATATCAAAAATATTTTAACAAGGTAAAAGTAGTTTTAGAGTGCTTAGTGATTACCTTCATAGAGACATTTCATTTTTGGCTGCTGTTAGAATATTTTATGACTTTTCTGTGGATTTGATTTTTAGGCAACTATAATCATACCCCCTCGTACACACTACTAAGATTTTCCACACAAATTCAAACAAAATTTTAGCAATGTTTGGTAAACTTGAAATTCCATATTGATATATTTTTTTATCAATTAATACACTGTTTTTTCTATTTTTTATTTTACTTTTCTCAACATGTTTCAAAGGTTTTATACTTTTAGATAAACTTAAGGCGTTAACACTGTGGAATTCCATAATGATAATTTTTTTATGTATTAAAACCTTATTTTTTCCACTTTAGAGTTTATTTTTCTCAACATGTTTCAAAGGCTCACACCTTCATCATCGAGAGAACGAGGTTTTTTACTTACATCGGAAGAATGATATGAACTGATATAAACTCTCCCAAGGTATAAACATTTGAAACGTGTTAAGAAAAGTAAACTCAAAAGTAAAAAAAATAGATGTGTTCATTAAAAATTTTATGTTTTAGCAAGAAAATTTAACACTATGTAAAACCACTTTTTATATATTTTTATTATCATAAAAATAAATTAACAAAATTATTATTAAGCACTGTTTAATTAAAAAGAAAATCACACAAAATTTCCAACAATAGACAAGAGATTTAATAAAAAAAATCAAGAAATATAATCTAGGTTAGTAAGAAGCGTCAAGAAATCATGTATCAGGTTGGCGGCAATTAGTAAATAGAATGAGGGTAGAATAAAATAGAGAGAACACGGATGAACAAGGAGCCACGAGATATATAATAATGAGAATATGTATGTATAATGGTGATAATTACTTGAGGTTTTGCTGAATTTCTTCATAGTTGAAATAGTGACAACCACCCCACGGCCCATCCATTACCTTCGAACAAGAAATTATAGCCATGTAATAATTTCTTTCCACAACATTTACATTCGTTTCATTCATTGCTGAAGATACCAAAAAACATTCAATGGCATGTAAAAATATCTCTATACCTTAGAGCCATAAAATCTTAAGTGAATTTTTGTCAGAAGCGAGTCGGAATGCCATATTATGTTATCAACAACACAGTATACATACAGCATAGTAAGAAGTAACCGTAAAGACAGACAATTGCCATGGACGCACTCAAAACGTAATAAAAATCTGACATGACCATCTCTTAACTCAATTCACTTAAAACTTTACGGCTCTCAGGTAAAGGTATGTTTGCAGGATTAGTGAGTCAGTCAAACTTTAAAATTTATTATTGTTTCTTGAAAAATGATTAATTAAATCAATAATATGAATGAAAACATCTGTTTTCTAGAAGTTTTATAATATCTTATGGGAATGGCTTTAATCATTATTTTTCAAACTTAAAAACGCTATTAGTGTATCATTTAAAATGAGAAAACAGGAGAAAATATATTATAGTGTTGATGATATGTTACACTTCATATGGATTTTGCGGGTTTATCAAGTCTAATTTCACGAAGAAAAAAAAAAACGTATTTTGAAGAAAACAAAATCCTATAAATCTGTGTCAAATTATTAACTATAATATAATTTTAGTTTTGAACTCGAAATGACATTTACGGCTATCACTGTTCTCGCAAACAATGTTAAATTGTTATATTAATCAAATAACCATTGGCATCACAATAAATTTAAAACTAAGATTAAGAACACAAACAAAAACATACAATTGGAAGTGGTAAATAGTAAATTCTACTAAAAAAAACAAATGCGGAAACAAGACTTAAAAATTTTTAAAACGTGTCATTCATATATATTTAAAATGTGTAAATTGTTAAATGAATGAAGTAATAAGATTTGCACAGGTGATCGTAACATGCATCGGTGGCATGATCGGTCCGATATGCCGATTGTGATGCCAATGGGTTAATGACAAAGCGAAGGTGGAAATATGTACGGATATAAAAGCAGACTCATGGATATTTCAGTTTATGTTCTGATGTTCCACTGAAAATCAGGCATGCTCAGGCAGGAAGCAAAAATGTTATATTTAGCTGAAAACTTCAAATTCATATATACAATATAAGCGGAGCAAAATATTCATTGGCTAAAAACAACCATGCATTTTTATTTATTTAAATTATTATTTCAAAATGTTAAATATTCCAACTGCAGAAATATACTTCAGATAATATTTTTAAATATCAACATTTAGTGTATGACATTCGCAAGAAATCAACTGAGATGCGAAGTCTCCGTACGCCAGGAGGAAATCGAACAGGTGGACCTATTCAGATATCTCGGAAGCGAAGTAACCAGCTCTAATGACCTCCCCAGAGAAGTAAGGTCACAGGTGGATAGGGCTGCAGCAGTTGCAGGCTGCCTGAAAGATGTCATATGGAGAAACAGGGACATGAGGACTGACAGCAAGGTACGCATCTACAAGACCTGTGTGCGACCAATCCTCACATATGGCATTGAATCGAGGGCAGATACTGTCAAGACAAAGAGCATGCTCAGGACAACCGAGATGAAAACGCTCCGCGCTATAGCTGGCAAGACCCTACGTGATCGAGTTAGGAATACAGCAATCCGAGAAATCTGCGAGGTCGAAGATGTGGTCAGATGGGGACGTCAAAGACGGCGATACTGGCATGAACACGTAGAAAGGATGAGCTCAAATAGAATACCACACATAGCTCTCCATGGAACGCCAAACGGACAACGCCGACCAGGAAGACCCCCGAAACGCTGGAGAGAAAGCTGGAGTTCAGCATCTCAAGAGGACCCGCCTGAAATAACAGACTCCTGAGTCTACAAAAAGGGAAGAAGAAGAAGAAGAAGAACATTTAGTGAATATTTTTTTTACGTATACAATTTTATTAAATAAATAAATTATGAATAAAATATCCATTAAGCAATTTTTATTTTACAGTAAAAATATATATTTTCGTTTTCGGAGTAAAAAATATCAAATATTTATTTCACATAAATTAATCATAAAAGAAATTTAAAAAAAAATATCAAGTCCACTTTCCCAAAAAAAAGAAGCATTTAATGAATGATATGAAAAACGAAGCAAAAAGCACATTAAAAAATTGTACCTGGGAAACAGGGTGAGCATTAGGGCCTGTTCTTGTTGGAGGATGTCTGTATGGAGGAGCCCACTGCATACCCCTGACTCCGGCCCTATCTTCCATCCGCTCCGTCTTACCCCCCACATTGTTGGCCTCCATCCTACTTTCTCTGTTCCCCTCCCTGCTGCCCTCGCCCCTGCCTCCATCTCCGAGCCTGTCGGAGCTGCTCTGTCTAGAATGAGAGCCGTTCGGGAGGTGGTTCTCTTTGCTGTGATTGGGGCCATTGGTGTTGCCATATGTGGCTTCAGCGCTCTTGGACGAGGTGTCTGTAAGCCTCTCGGTGATGTCTGATTTAGCAAGAGACTTTTCTGACGCGCGTCCAGGATGTGATCTGCTTTGAATTCCACCGTAGATCTCTGATCGGGAGTAGGGGATTTTCGGACGCTGTTTGCCAAACCTGCAAAAATTTATAAAAAATAATAAATACTTAGGGATACAGACAATTTTTGAAGCCTTGTGCACCAAATACTGTGATTGAACATAAATAACAAGAAAAATAAAAGAGATAATCAATTGGGCTATAACGTGGTAGCAGATGCTACAACCCCAAAGAAAATTTCCAGTAATTTTGCAGTGTTTTCTGTATAAACACTTTAAAAAAACAACATGATTGAAGTTAATGTCTTTGTAAAAAAAAAAATTTAAGTAAAAAAAATTGTTACACAAATTCGAAGTAATTGAAGTTAAAATACCTTAACATAGTGGATATTGATTTCAGAAAAGATGGCTTTTTGTGTGACAGAGACGACTGGGCCGGTGTCCCTCGTACAATGCCCTCCACACCATTGTCTGTGAGCCAGTGCTTCAGAGCTACAAGAAAATTACATTAAAATTAGTTTTTGTCAATATATTTTAATATTCAGATGTACAAAACAGTTGTATACAGTAATTGGGTTCAAACCTGCTGTATACAAATGTGGAAAGCAACAGGAAACTACCACATTTAAAAAGGCCTAAGTGGCTTCTCAAAAACCTTGGATTGAAACTAGTGAAGATATAAAACATTACAAAAATAATGATTTAAAAAACTTACGCGGATGTGCTCTGCCGTAGATGGGATCATTTTTCCTGGCATTTTGGTGAAGGGATATTTCCTGAATTGCCGTTTGCAGAGATTCCAAACTAGAAGACTTGCGCATGCCGAGTGATGGACCAACTTGGACTAAAATAAAGAACACATAATTTTTAACAGAAAAATGCATGTGGCTATTAGATAAAGAATAAATTTACTGAATGCATGAAAATGCCCGCTTGCTCTTATGCAAATAAACAACTATTCAATAAATGTATTTCTACTTATTAACATGACAATTGTATCTGATTATTTATCACTCACCATTACCAGCTTTCAGTTCCTTAATCTTCTTGTAAGTGCCAGTATTCTTGGCATCCATGGCAGCGTGCCTCTTCTCAGACATGGAGCGTCGACCGATTGCATCCCTCGAGAAACCTCCGACATCTGTTCCGCATCCACTCTCGCTGCCCGACTCCCAGACTCCTCCGGGACCAGTTCTGAGAGAAACAACGAAGGAATAATGTATTAGTAACAACAAAAAATACAGTTAAACCAACCTAATATTAATAGATTTAACAACAAAAATTACATAATGAATGCGAATGAACACATCGGTTTTCTAAAAAATTTATTATTATATTTAATGGGAATGAAATGTTTCGCCTTGATAAAGCATTATCAAATGTCATACATACATGCCTTAGCAAGGTGAAACATGTAATTTCCATAAAATATAATAAAACTTCTAGAGAAGAGATATTTTCATTTGTATTGTTTAATAAGGAATTTTACATCATTGTTCAAGAAACAATTAACAAATTTTACATTTATATTATTGCACCATACAAAGGAAATATTTGTTAATTATTTCTTAAAGAATAATGTAAAACTCCTATTAAATAATTAATATGAATGAAAATATCTCTCATAACATTTCTAAATAATAAAATAAGAATATTGAAACTTTAGTCTAAAATTAATATGTAATACTCACTTATTAGAACTGTAGTCCTCTTCAATGATGACATTATGAGGCGGGGACCTTATGTTGTGACGGAGGGCATTGGGTTGGTGTATCGACCTCAAGGGGTGATCTCTAGTCCCGTTGACGATGGAGACATCAGCCTGGGTGGCCATGCAGTAGCTTTCATTCCTAAGGCCAGTCAGCCTGTCAATCACGGGGTTCCAGCCGTCCAATCGGCTCCATTCGAAACTATCCCGCTTGTCTCGGTCGTTTGCGTCTCGCATTTTGTTATCTCGTTCGTCGAAACTTCTGGCGTCGGTCGATTGGCTGCTCACCCAGCTCGTGTTGTTATTGTTGATGTTCACAATGGACGAATGCTTTTTCGAATTCGAAGACTGATTATTTGTGTGAGTTTCGGTGACCTTATTGGAATTGGAATCGTAATGAGGTGCGACTTTGTTGAAATTGGATTCTAATGAGACGACTGACTTATGACTATTTACATCTCTCGAAGAGTTGGAGTCCATTGATTTATGAGGGGAATTCGGGTTAAATATCACAGTGTTATGAGAGGGTGAGAATGAACGGGAATGTGTTAAAATATTGTCGTTTGAATTAGTTAATTCATTTACACTGGGAGGGGTGTCATCCTTCCACCGGGCTATGCTATCCATACTTTCTGTAAAATAAAGAAAACAACATGATTTAATATCGTGTTCATTTTTCACGAAAAACATGTAACCTGAATTTAGAGAATTAACCTATAGAACAGGTCAGGACCTTCAGGTTTCTAGGCATATAGATCTGGTTGGAGGTTTGATCTGCGGGAAAGAATACAAGGCCAAGTCAACAAGGCAGCTGCAATCTCTGGTGCTCTAAAATCCACAATATGGAAAAACAAAGACATGGCCATTAAGAGTAAGATGAGAATCTATAAAGCATGCGTAAGACGAATAATAACATATGGCGTTGAAACAAGATCAGACACAATCAGGACCAAACAAGTTTTGAGGACTTCCGAGATGAAGACACTGGATCGATAGCAGGCAAGACACTGAGAGATCGCATGAGGAACACCAGAATTATAGAGAAATGTGAAATTGAGGATATTACAAGATGGAGTAGACAACGAAGAAGAGACTGGTACGGTCATGTCCAAAGGAAGGATACCACCAGATTCTCTACATAGTCAGCCTCACGGGACTCGTCCTCGTGAAAGACCTCCTAAAAGATGGCGGAATCTACCTCACAGGAGGATCAACCCTCTCGAGAACAGACTAAATAGGTCTACAACAAGGAAGAAGAAGAAGTGTTCACTTTTAAATAATATGTAATTCATTCATATATTAAAATATTTTTACCTGTTCTCCGTGCAATTGTCAAAGAAATATTTCCTTGAATATTACTCCTGGTATGAACCAAGGCTCGTCTTAGTGTTTCCATAGCTTCTGCATTTGATTGGCCGACTAATGAAACACCATTGATGTTCAACAATTGATCATTAGTATGTAACCTAAAAATTTAAAAATATATATTTTTATTTCATATAATTGTTACAAGGGTCCCACTACCTACATGAATGTTTGAAGACTAATATCCTCACCTGCCATCCCTCGAGGCAGCCCCCCCATGAAGCACAGACTTGATGAAGATGCCAAGATCCTGAGGGTTGGTGCCAACTGTCACCTTGCCTTTCACGCTGATGCCCAGGCCCGCTTTCTCTGAATCGTGCACTGGAATGTCTAGTCGCATTACAGAACGGTGCCTCAAGCCCAAAACCTGATGAAAAAAAAAACAGTAAATATAAAATCTATAACTATACAGAAAATGTATAAGGCTACGGACACACCAAAGTATTTCGGTTGGTGACTGGCAGGCTGTCTATCTGAAAATGACAAAGACTGATTTGATAGCGTTGTCAAATCATAATATAAATAGGTAAACCCTGGATGTCATCAAGAAAGAGTACGAGAATATTTTGAATACAAGAGAGCGAGAGAGGAATACTTTGATTCTTTCCGAAAGTAATTTGAAATGCACACGATGTGCATGCCCAGAACGTTTCTGGATTATTATGAAATTTGTTTTGATTTTTGGTGTATTACAGTAGTGTAGAAAACAAAAAGAGAACAATTTAGTGTTGTCAATTGTAAAAACCTGGACTCTAAAAGTGAATGTAATGAACCGGTTAGAGGCGTTTGAGATGTGGATATACCGCAGAATGCTCCGTATACTGTGGACCGATAGGGTCAGTAATGCAGACGTACTACAGAGAGCCAGAGCCAATAGAGAGCTGTTGTTGAGTATGAAAACTAGAAAGGTCTCATATTTCGGTCATGTGCTAAGGGAAGAAAAATACTACACCCTTCGACTGATATTAATGGGTTAAGTGGAGGGACGTCGGGGAATTGGTAGAGAAGGCAGCTGTCCTGGCTGCGGAACATAAAAGGCTCCTATTTCCACTCACACTGCTTGTATATTCTTCTGTCTTACCATTCGTTCTATCATATAAACAGAGTTAATTAAAAATAAATATCTGTATTCACAAACAATCCTTATGGAAAGGCACATGTCTTTGAAAGATGAAACGTAAGAATCAAAATATTTATATTTTTGAATATATGTTTCAAATACATATACATAACAATCTGATCATATTATATCTCACCGTATTAGAAGAGTTCATAGCATCCTGCAGTGACAGGTCAGATTTGCTCATCTGATCTTGATGCAACAGGTCATCTTTCGAAGAACTCTTTCTGATCCCTCCCCTCATAGAACTGTTGTTCTGGTTAATGGCATTGACTATGGACGACACCCTCCCCGGATCGTCTCCCTTCCTGATCCCGTCGATAACGTAAGGCGCGGTACTATTCTGCACACCGATGCTGTTCTCTTTGAATTTGTTATTCGGAAGAGGTTCAACTCGCTGAAAAAAAACAATAAAATAATTAGATTAATCAAACATTACATTACAATACATATGTAAATAATCATTATGAGTAAAGGAAGAGAGAATTGAGATGATAAAAGAGGAAAATTCAGCGCAAAAACAGTACCAGAGCTCCATTGTAAATGGCCATTTTCAATTTCATTGATAAATTCTCATTTCCAATAAATAATTTTCTTGTCCCTTGTATTGGCCGTATTCATAGAGGAAAGCAACTCTGTCTACTCCATATTCAGACAAGATTGACCAGAGTTTTTCTCTATTCACTCGATCATTTTCATTCACTCGGCTTTTTGTAAACGTCGTAAACTTGCGTGACCACAAACTTCTCCTTCTTCTATGTGTCATATTTTTAATGAAAATATCTTAAAACGTTTTTGAGTTCTTCTACTTCTTCTTGGACAACGTCATGGCTATTTTTACTTTGGATGCAGCAGCTCTAAACAGGGAGTTGTGCTGCAATTGAACCATTCTTGAAGGGTTTTCTAGCCAGGATTTTTTTTCCTCCTGACACATGGGTTTACTTAAATTTTATCTTGGATAATCAGTCACAGCACTTTGAGCCCATATATTCCAGTTCTCTGCACAGTCATGACAATTTTTTTCCTTTCTTCATTTGCATTAGTATTTCCTCATTTGTGATATTTTTAATATGCTTCAATATGAATGTAATTCTAAAATGATAAATTTGATACCTGTGTCCTGGCGTGGAGTGCGCTGACAGTCTGGATAGCGGCCGTCTGCGGTCTCTCCACCACGATGGTGACCGTGGAGTTGGTTGGGGTACTCCTCAACAAGGAGACCACCTGCTGCTGAGACAGCCCAGATACGGCAACGTTGTTCACGGACACCATCCGGTCACCGGCTCGTAGTCTGCCATCCGTAACCGCTGCACCCTGTAGAATTTTTTACATTATTTATACTTTGTTTATTATATTATTAACACATATAAACAATTAGAATTAATGCATTCAATAAAAATTGGCATTTAAATATAGATTGTATATACATTTTCTTTTCACTCAAACAAACCATCACTTCGTTTCTCTTGAATGATGACAGAGAGAATGGACCGCCCACACTACTCTATCCTGATACACCTCTCTGGCATCCTCCACATTCATACAGCGAGTCATACACGCATGTGGATTCTTCAGACTTTAAACATGGCCTACCTTTAAAATTGGATAATTTTGGTCATGCAATATTCCATTCACACCATTAACATACACTTTCTTAACCATTCTTTCGCCAAGCATCTGTTCCATATGTCCAAACCATCATAACATTTTTTCTTCACACGAAGAAGATGGGTGAGAATTAATAGTCAGATTCAAAGAACTATTCATACAACCCTAAATATGTGAAAATTCAATAACAAAAAAATAAATCTAAATGAAATCAAAGTAGCAAAATAAAAATTATAAATCACATCCAATTAAAAACCATAAAAATTCACAATTTCCATGAGTAATTTACAAAAATGTTTTTTTTTCTTTCTGTAATAGTTAAATTTTTCTTGACTAGTTTGAGCAGCGATCTTACTTGATATATATATGTTTTTTTAATTTCAACATTCAAGCATCTGTATTTCTATCCAGTAAAAAATATTGAAATAATATATGTTAAAAGCCTTCAAGTTGACTAATAAAACATTTTTGGAATACCGGCATCACTACACCAAATATTGTGAGAAAGAAAAATAATAATGGTACCTTGGGAAGAATGTTCTTGATATAAATAGGGCACACTCCTCCCGTAGGGTTGTCCCTGGTGGTGATGGTGAAGCCGAGACCCCGCTCCCCCTTGACCAGTGCCACACTCGTAAGCTGCCCCCCACGGGACGCTAATGGGGCTGATCCAACCCCCACCTCCACACCGCTGTTGCTGCCATCGGGGGTGGACGGGGTCACTGTAACCACTTCATTATAATAATACAATGCTATCAAAGACAAGGATTGATTCTTAGTGTCTATTTATCTTTATCCAAGAGTTTTTAAATATATTACAAGCTATAGAAATGTGGGAACATCAATCCTGCACTTCAGATTGATAAGTTGCGCTTGCATATTGATTAATATATTCTGTATTGGATTTCGACTTGGATCTACTGGTTTACAGAGGTTCAGCTCTTGTGGCTATTCCTCTTACGTCTGATGGGAATATTATTGGAAAGGTGATTTGGTAGGTTGTTGGTTTATGGCCGGGCTTTTGTATGGCCCGGAGTGTTCCTCTGAAGGAGGACCGATTTTGGGCGCTTGTGGCGGCTGGAGGTGTTTGGGTCTTAATTTGAGAGTTCTTTTATTGTAGGGTTAGTATGTGAAGGGAGTTCCTTTGTAAAATTGTGTGTCAAGTTTCAGAATGAATTAATCTTATCATCGGGATTCCTGATTCTGCAGTGCAGGATCACACTCCTATATCGGCCCCACTAGCCTCAGACACGTCCTCGTGCACAGACGTCCCTGTGCACACACTTTCTTGCCTTTGACACGTGCTTGCGCACAGACGTCTACATCCGCCTTATCTCTCTCTCTCTCTAATTGAATTCACTCAACGCTTAGGTCTGGGTCTATCGAAATAAATCTGTACTTCTGCAACCAGTAAGTTTTCATTTAACACACTCGCAAATAAGCCGCTCCTAAAATGGTGACCCCCACGTGATTTATAAAGAACACTACTAATTAGTGACCCCGTTTAATAAAAAGGTGAGTGGTTTGCCATTAAAAGTGCTACAGCAGGTTACTGTGATCCCGCGTAAAAATTAAAGTGATAGGTGATAGGTATACAAAAAGAACTAAAATAATAAAACAGCAAATAAACGTGATATAAATATATGATAAATAAAAGTGTATATAGCATAGTTAACGCTGTCACAACAAATTAAGGACCGTGAGAAGATCGTTTATATTTTTGCTGAATAAACTGACAAGATATGTAGAAATATATCTATATCATCATAATCATTAATAAACCAGTGCATTATATCATATTGCAGATGGCCGTTTTACGCACGTCAGGTGGTTTACCAATACTAGAATAATTTGCAGGGCAATCAAAAAATTATGTTTAGTCAAATAAACGTAATATTAAAATATAAGATGCAACAAATACGAGTACAACCTTCATTGAGTTCTAAGGTCAAAAAATAAGTATTTATGAAACATTAAATTTATATAGACATACCAGAAATTTCATATCAATATTTTTTTTCAAATCGAGTCAATCAAAATATCATTAAATGCATTCGAACAGAACATTTAATGTGACATAAACTATTATACGTGTAATCCTGTTTTGAGTTCTGTTTTTAGTACACATTTGAAGAATGTTGAGTTATATTTAAGATTGCTATTGAAAACAGAAGATAATGATGTACTTACTGGGTAGTTCTGGTAGCCTGTCCAGCGGTCTCTCTTGAGCGTGAGCCGGCTGCACGGTGCTGTTCACTCCCGACACCCATCGGAGCATGTCTTCCACCCTGAAAAAATACAGATTTCAGATTTAAAACCACAAACAATAAAAAAGAAGTACATTTTATTTAGTCTTTCAAATTGATATAAACCATTTGCATAAAATTTGTGTCGTGTTCGCAAATTTGTTCATATAAACAAGAAAGATATAGTGCACATCCAGTTAACAGCCCGCACATATCTCCTTCAACTCCAACGAGGCGGAGAGGATATACCGCCATAAACTGATTTGAATAATTGATTGATTGCTCTGTCCTGACATACATCTTAAGCTTCCTCTACAGAAGTGATTAACCGGAGCGCCAGCGCCCCTTTGTGGGCGTTTGGGAGGTCTCGCAGGGCATTATTAAACTTTTAGCATGTAGGGGGTGCTGCAGAAGTTCGAGTAGGCATTGTGTCAATATAGAAAAATAAGCTCATTCACGAGCTATGCACACTGATACACTTTTACACTTTCTTTAGGAGCTTTGATTTTGTAAGTTCTGTTAAATAAACTACACTTTCACGCGCAATTTTTTTAACTTGGGCATAATACTCAATATCATTATCTTCATATAAAATAAAAGCCCATTCAAAAGGTTCAAAATATGGCCTATGATTGTAAGGTTTGTACCGTCCGAGGCTTTTATTTATTTGTAGTAGGAACTGCATAAAATGTACACCTACAATTATTTTTTTTAAATTTAAAATTTAGTTTTTTGTTGGAGCTGGGGAATAGAGAGAGATGGCCAGAGACAGAAGTCAGTGGAGGACCGTTGTGGAGAAGGCCAAGTCCCACACCGGGATGTAGCGCCGAGAAATGAATGAATGAATGAATGTTGGGGGGGGGGGCTGGAAAATTTTACTGTGGTAAAGGGGGTGATTCTTTCAATACGATTAAGAAACACTGCTCTACATTAATACATTGTAACAGGCATGCTCGTCGATTTTTCCAGCTTCCAAAAGAATAAAATAAGTTTCGAAAAAGTCACTGATGCTGACAGCAGGACTTAAATTCACTTCTACTTACACAAGCATTTCAAAATGAAATATGAGATTTCTTACCTGTGATTCTGATTATTAACAACGCTAGTGTCTTGTCCCAAGGGCTCTTTCCTGGCGGAATCCCTCGGCAGACTCTTGGTGTTGCACACCTGCACTCTCTCCGCCGCGTCTACCCATGCCCCACTCCTGAAAAACATTAAAAACATATTGTATACTCTTCTTTTGGTGTCATGTCAAGTCCTCCCGAAGTAGACTAATCTCTTGAAAGTGGGTGCCTCTGTCCCTGACACTTCGAAACAGCTCCTCAACGCTTTTCAAACGAGTCCAGTACCTTATGTTGCAGAGCCAGGAAATTCACGTCCTCCCAACACCTCGTCAACCCTCAAATTTATCCTTAGTGAGTAAAACATTATTTGACAGATTTCAGCTATCATTGTTCAAACTATCACAAGATAATAAAATCAATATTAAC
The DNA here is from genome assembly GCA_022606425.2 of Lepidostoma basale. Lineage (NCBI taxonomy): Eukaryota > Metazoa > Arthropoda > Insecta > Trichoptera > Lepidostomatidae > Lepidostoma > Lepidostoma basale. The sequence goes on along the minus strand of JAHDVF020000749.1, from coordinate 138,111 downwards.
CCTGGTCCAGAAAACTGCATTGAAAGTCTATTGGTCTGACGCTGGAAGGGCTGTGCAGAGTTGGGTGTGAGCTTGTTGCTGTCGTAGCTGGAGTTGTGGTGGTCGGGAAGTTGGGGCGGGCTTTCAGCCGCATGCGGGGAGTGAGGACTGGTCGCATCTCTGAACACCACTGCGGCCGACCACCGCTTGGAAGCCATCTGTAATAATTAAAACAAATATATTTTGAAGTTCTTGCTGGAGTTGGAGTGTTTTAAGTGCCTAATTACAGTTAATTAAAAGAACGGTGGATATGTGGAATAATAAATTAAATTAAATTAAGCACAAAAGTCCGGATCGTATAGCTGTGTTGTTATTTTTATTATGTTTTATATTTATTATGTGGAGGTTTTAGTTACTAGTACACGGGAGATCCCTATTGGTGAGATAAGGTTCGCAACCCATCACACCGTGTATCCCGCGGGGGCGAAAAGAGAAGGATGGAGTGCCCCATCGGTTAAAGTGTGGCATTCCATTCTTTCTGCCTACCCCTTCAGAAAGGGGGTGTGATGGTTACTTAGTTAGTTTTTATATTTTATCAGAATTTAAATCAAATAAATTATAAAACAGCATTATATAAGCGATTTATGTTTTGAATAACATTTTGCAATCTCCTTTCTTTTATGATATTTTTCTCTAAATTCTATATCTATATATTTTTATCTATAAATTGAAAAATCAATATTGCTGTTATAAATGAGACATTCTTTTCTAAATTTCAAGCCCAAGTAATGAAGATTTTGATATCTGATGTCTTAAAATAAAATCGCAAGTAACATAGCACCACAGAACTTTTCAAAGGTGGCAGCGAAGTACGAGTATGTAAAACTATATATGACAGTAGAATAATGTTTATAAGGTATGATATTTAATAGAGCAGTGCAATTGGTATCAATTATAATTTTTAAAGGCCTCTTGCTAATATCTAGCAACATTCTCTTCTCACGTTTTCCTCGGTCTTCCTCTATTTCTTGTTTCAATTACATCGATTACATATACATTCTTCACCATTATTTCCATGTGTATAAACCATCTTAGTGACACTTCATTATTTTATTCATAACACTTTTATTCCCACTGCATTCACATCTTACATTTTTATTTGACACTCTATCATATGGTACACATATTGATGACCTTCGTGGCCGAGTGGCAATTGCTTTGACTGCCACCCCGAAGGTTCCGGGTTTGATTCCCGGCAGTGTGATTGTTACATGGTCTTTGGTCTGGTGCAGAATTCACATGACAATAAAATGGCGATAGATTAGCTTACCTATCACATGTCACGAGAATCAATATGATAGCTATTACCCTTTACATCGGTTTGGCTAGCGCTGTAATGATGGAAAGAGCGATTTAACAAAATAACAATAATATTTATACACATAAGTCTAAGAGATCTCATTTCTACTACATTTATTCTATTTTCATTATTCTTTTGCCAGTTCCATGCTTCACTTCCATACATAAGGGTCAGCACAAAAACACATAGCATTTTAATTAGTCATATTTTATAAGTGAGAATGTGACTGACCTGGGGAGGTTGGTTGAGAGGAACGTTGTCCTGGTGCAGGGTAGGCTCGCTGCCCCTGCGTACCTGCAGCCCCCCGGTGCCGATTCCCCCTGCCCCCACCTCTACACCGCAGGAGTCCGCTGATCCCACTCCTCCGCCACCCTGCAAATTCAAATGTTTTTCATTCTTAGGTGATCTTCTTCTGATCTGTTTTATCAGATGTTGGATAACATAATGGCTATTTTTGCTTTGGATGCAACAGTTCTAAACGAAGATACTGTATTGCAACTGAAACATTCTTGAATGAATAAACAAACTAACAAACAAACCATCATGCCGTTTCTCTACAGGGGTAGGCAGAGAATGGACCGCCAAACTACTCTATCCTGACACACTTCTCTAGTGTCCTCAACATTCATACAACGAGTCATACACGCAAGTTGATTCTTCAGACTTCTAACATGACCAACCCGTAAAATTTGATTAATTTGGTCATGCAATGTTTTCCTCAGTCTACCTCGACTCTGTACTCCATTTACATCGTTAACATATACTTTCTTAACCAATGCAGCAATCCTTTCATAATTTTGTTCATAATTCCTTCTTCCTCTCTACATATATCAGCATTTCAGATTCTGTCGTACATCATTTTACCACACATTCGTCATAGGGATCTCATTTCTACCGCATTGATTCTGCTCTCATCCTTCCACACATAAGCGTTGGGCCCAGAACTCCATAATATATATTGTGGATAACATTTAATACTGAAGAAATGGTCCGTTAAAAATTATCAGAAAAACATAATTTCATAACTTCATAAAAAAAAACTTTTGGGAAACGGACGTTCTCTTGACAACATTCTTGAAGGTTTTTAAATAGGATTATCTTCTTCACCAGATATTTTTTATTCAAAATGATTAATAATTAAATATATTAAAGATTATTTTATGAATTAAAACACTATTTCTTCTCATTTTTATTACAATTTTCTCTACATGTTATGAAGGTTTTACACCATGATCAGGAGAATGAAAGCCTTCGAAACACATTGAAAATAAAAACTAACCATCACGCCGTGTCTCTGAAGGGGTAGACAGCAAGAATGGACTGCCACACTTTTCTTTCCTGACATACGTCTCTAGCTTCCTCAACATTCATACATCTCATCATGCATGCAGGTAAATTTCTCCAACTCCTCACGTGGCCGACATTCAATATTAGATTTATTAAAAAAATGGAAATAAGAGTGTTCTAATTCATAAATGATTTCACAGTGTAAACGATAATAAAACTTAAGTATATAAAATTGAGTTATCTGACAACCTTGAATTGAATCTCATTCTAATGTGATCATCATCATTCCTAAATTTGAATATACACATTTATGCTTCCTAAAAATGGTATAAAACCATATTTTTAACAATAATAAAAGTGTATAATGAACACACCATACATGATATGCAAAATCATATAAAATTAGCACATTTCATTATCAATATAACTTCACAAACGTTTACATATAATGAAATCCAACCATTATTATAAGGCGTATATGGATATTTAACAAGTATTTTTTACTATCCACATTATAGCAAGTAATCAAAATCAAGAAGACATAACAAGTACAATAGCAAATATAAACAATAAACAAAGACATTAATTTAACAACCAACAGTAAACTGACAATAACAATAAAACATATATACTACTCCATTGTTATAATTTCAAATTCCCAAGAAAAATCAAGCAGATGTTAAATTTAAATTACTATAATAGAGAGACAGAGGTAATTTAAAAGATAATAAATGTATTTATTTCAATTGTATGAACTAAAAATTCACACAGGAATAATTAAAATTAATATTCTGGCTAAAGTTATCTTTTGTCATATAAACACATAGAAAAAAATTATTAACAAACATTAATTAAAAATGTAGACGCAATACTGATTATTATTTCTTAATGAGCTTATTATAATATAATGAAATAAATAACACTATAAGGTCCTCAAATCAAATAATTTTAAATTCTCATATTTTATTTCATTATTACGGTTACAGATTTAACACCTTTTATCCAACTAAGCTAACTAGCCTGCCACACTGTCTCCCCGAAGGGGTGTGCAGAAAGAATGGACTGCCACACTGTTCTATCTTGACATACTTCTCTCGCTTCTTCAACATTCATAACATCGTGTCATGCAAGCAAATTGATTTCTCCCCACGCTACATTTTTCTCAGTCTTCCTCTATTTCTTGTTCCATTTACATCATTAACATATACTTTCTTCATTCGTCTTTTCCATGTGTCCAAACCATCTTAATGACCCTTTCATTATTTTACTCATAACATTTTCATTCGGCGAGCATTCACTTCTTATATTTATTTACATTTGACATTCTGTCATATACAGATTTACCACACATTCATCAAAGAGATCTAATTTCTACTGCATTTATTCTACTCTCATCCTTCTTTTCCTAGTTACATGCTTCATTTCTATACACATGAACAGTCAATGCCAATGCCAGTGCACTGCCAATACAGCCATTTTGACAATACACCAATACAGCCATGACAACTTTAAGTGTACTATCCACTCCGTTGCCAGCTCCAAACGTTCTGTCAATTTCTCTCTCTACTCCCTAATTCTTTGTAAACATACTTCCTTTGTAAACAAACTAACTAAGCTATATATACTATTTAGGATGTAGGTTTACAAGTTGTGCCTGTCGGTTCTCCTTAGTTATGATTACGGAAACAGTGTTCTAAGTCACATAATAAGTTGATGGAATCATTTATGAATATAAAGTCTTAATAGAAAAGCCATTCCGAAATCCCGATTGAATTTTTAGCAACATTTATGAATAAGGAATACGGAATATTGACGGGCTTTGTGGCAGTGGCAACTGCTATGACTGCTACACCGAAGGTTCCAGGTTCGATTCCCGACGATAAGAGTTATGCTGTCTTTGGTCTGGTAAAATTCGCGTGACAATAAAAATTCCGATAAACTAGTTACCTATCGCATGTCATTAGAATCAATAGCTAAATAAATTGTTTACAGTAATTGATTTCCAATAACATGTTGTACACAAAAAATGTGGCAAGCAACGGGAAACCACCACATCACAAGAAGAAAAAAATACGGGCACTCACCCTGAAGAGGTCCGGGCTCGCTGTCCCCACGGAACTGCCGCTGGCCCCATCGCCTCCGTGGTGAAGAGGCCCGTCAGGCCTGCCGTCCAGGGCGGCCACGAGGGTCTCGCGGTCGTCCGCCACGTCCGCCAGCCTGTCGTCCGGGTCCAGGATACCTCCGGACCCGGACCGGATGTTGCGCACCACTACCCATGATTCGGAACCCTGGAACAAATTCAAAAGACAAAATTAATCACAAGATCTCGTAATCTGCAAACATAGGGGTCAGCAAACAGCGGCTCGTGAGCCAAATTTGCATTTAATAGTATTTGATTTCAAAATTGTGTCGTGAAATTGTAAACTATAACAAGCAAACCTGAATATTCCAAACTTTCAGAGAAAATGTAAGGATAGTGATCAAATTAAACTTAACAATTTTTAAAAACTAACTAACGAACTAACCATCAAAGAATGGACTGCCACACTTTTCTTTCCTGACATATTTCTCTCGGTTCCTCAACTTTCATACATCGTGTCATGCACGCGCATCGATTTCTCTGACTCCTCAATTTATTGACATTCAATATTTGATTTATTTGATCGTGCCACGTTTTCCTCGGTCTTCCTCTATTTCTAGTTCCATTTACATTGTTGACATATACTTTTTTTACAGTTCTTTCTTCATTAATTCTTTCCATGTGTCCAAACCATCTTAATGATCCTTTCTTTATTTTGTTCATAACACCATCATTCGCACCGCATTCACCTCTTATTTATACTCGTATTTTCATTCGACACTCTATCATACAGAGTATCCACACAATTTTTTTACTTTCAAAAATTACATTGTAATATTTATAAATAAACAAAATAATTACAAAGTGTAAAATGAAGATTGTTTCGGTGAGCCTAGTTTTAATCTGTATAAAAAAACAGAGTCTCTACAAAGAAATATAAATAGTTATAGGTACTTGTGATATTTGGAATTTGTGACCACTGTGCAGGCCAAAAATAAAATATAAGACAGGGTGACGTGAAATGACCAGCAATATGAACAAAAAATATCGAATTTTATTTTGAAATCAAAAACCCGAATCCATCCACATTTAATAGTCAACTGTGTGACGCCCATTTTTAATTAAATGGCTACGTTAATAAGCAAAACTGCTGGATATAACCTCCGGAGATTCCAAGAGCGGTTCATCAGCAACAATTACACCCACATTACTGTTCGGTATGGTATATCGTCCAAAAGGATCAATGACCCTTTTTTCTTTTAAAATGAAGCCGACGCCGCAGTAACTATGAATGTAGATCATTATTGAAATATATATACGACACACCATAAAGGTAATTTTGCGCCACCATGAAAAAATGTGTTAAATCCACTCGTGTGTGGCTCGCTACCTCAGTTTGCAAAAAAAAACATTGGTTGCTTTTAATTACAAAAAAAAAATTATTACATAATATTATTTAACTTTACGTAAGGTAATAAAATTAATCATTTATGATGTTTTGGAGGCGACTAGCAGAATCGCGGGTCGATCATCTGTTATTCTCGTAGGAGGATACAAATCCCACTCGCGAGACAAACACGAGATGAACACTCTCATGGCTAGAAGGAAGTAATTGGTACTCCCGATAAGGGGATAAAAATTATGACATCAATATCAATCGAAAAAGGATCCGAAGCAATACCGTGCATATGACGTCGCATTATTAATCGTAATCCAAAACATTCCAGTAAACCTTTTTACTAGAACGACCTTCGAAAATAAATCTATGATAAACACACAATAATAATAAAAAAAATATATTCCTGGAATCAAATACCGCCGAAAAAATGTGTTCTGTTATGATTCCAGACCTTTGCAGCTATAATGGATGGAGTATAACCGAATAAGGCGACGCCAACCTAATGTACCAATTTTACAAACGTTATATATAAATATGTCAGCTATGATAAAATTTTAAATCTATTATATTGAATACGAATCCTCTTGAATAACTGTAATACCAATATTTAAATTCAGTAAATTTTACATCATTATTTGAAGATTATTTTTGTATAGAATCATGTTTACCACCCCTGATTTGTATGTATATAAAGGACTCAGTTTGCAATAGTGTCAACGGTCTGTAGATGCCAGCGAGCCTGGCGAAACCGGTCGCTGCCGAAATAAAGAAGTAGTTAAGTAGTGGAAGTAGTTAAAAAAACATTGTTTATTTAATTGTTATGATATATAAATAAAATGCAATGTTCGTTACTATAGAACCGATAGACTCGGCAGATACCGAACCGATTGCGACGAAATTTTCACTATTTATTAATATTACTTTGGCGAAGGTTTAAAAAATTAATATGATACGAACCAAGTTTTAATTCACTTTTAAAATGCATATGTGATAGGCAAATAGTCATTTTATCGCTAAGGGCATTACAGTATAATAAACTATATTGGTGTGAACACGCCGTTTCTCAGGAGTGGTAGGCATATAGAGGTTGGACCGCCACACTGTTCCTATCCTGATATAACTTTAGTGCCTCTTCTTACACACTGCGTGACACGCACGCTCGTCATTGTTCCTACTTCGAACATGGCCGCCTTTCAGTAATTGACTTATTTTTTCATTCACACTTCTTGTTCATACCTTTTTAACCATTCTTCCCTCATTCCATATGTCCAAACAATCTTAGTGACCCTTTCTAAATTTTATTTAGAACGCATTCATCCGCCTTCATTCCTTTCTAACTTCTTCATTGGGTATTACATCATACATTGTTTATCCGCACATTCTTCTAAGTGGTGTGAGTGTTTTATTGGGTGTAATGTAGGTCAACAAGAGATGACGCTCGAATCAGTTAAATGACAACTGTCACTCGTCAGTAGATCATCGTGACATTACTGCACATGTATTGAAGCAAACAAATTAAATCATTAATGGATTTAACTGTTATTTAACATGCATTTGAAGAAACACGTTGTTGGATGTGTTCCGTTGATTGGCATAAATGAATTGATATCCAAATTCATTTGTATTTCTATAATTCAAATGCAGTGCAAGCTCGATAATCCGAACGCTCCGTAATCCGAAACGCGTTGCAATCCGAATGGTATCGCAATTTGCGCAATCCACGAGTTTGAAAAACTTTCGCCGAACATTTGTGTGCTGACCAAATCCTTCTGATGCCGTGAAAGCTTTGAACATAACCATCAACTGGACTGAAGTGAACACTGAGGAATTGATGGTTTTGAGACGAATGCGTGATTTAGCCCTTAAAGACCAGATAGGTTCGTTGGTTCAAAAGAAAATATCAGATTTTTTTAATTATTCATCGAGTATCTAAATAAAAATTTAAAATACAGAGCATTTCCATAAACTAATTTTTTTTTTCTATTTTTCTTTTTTATACACTTTGTATATACAACACTGATATTAAAAAAATAAATTTATATAGACATGTTTCGGACAAACAGTCCTTCTTCAGTAAAGATACATATTTATAAAAATATTATAAAATTGCTGTTGTTTACATGATCTAACAGATGTTTTATGACAGATGTTATACTTTTTTTCTCTCATTTTTCTAAAAACACTCAGTAATCCGAACGATTTCCTAATCCGAACGACCAACTGCATGGTTAGCGAGCTGGCACTCTATTATTATGCATATACTCGAATATAGCAATAGCGAAGCGATGACGGATCCGTTGAAAATAATACTGATCAGTGATTAAGTTCTTAAAAAAATATGCCAAAGGAGAGCAAAATTCGAATCTACAAGACATGCGTAGTCCTATAATGACATATGGAATAGAAACAAGAGCTGACACCATCAGAACAAAAAATTTCCTAAGAACCACAGAAATGAAGACTCTCCGGTCCGTTGCGGGAACGACACTCCGAGACAGAATATGAAATTCTGAAATAAGAAAGATCTGCAATGTAGAAGATGTCGTGCGATGGGGAAGACTGAGAAGACGCTACTGGAGAGATCATGTGGAAAGAGCATGTTCTGAAAGAGTGATAAATATAGCCGCAAATAAAGTATGGAAGCGAAGCATGCAACTGGCAGAAGAAGGATGAGAGTAGAATAAATGCGGTAGAGATGAGGTCCCTAAGACATATGTGTGGTAGAACGATATACGACAGAATCTCAAATGCTGATATAAGAAAGGAATGTAGAGCGGAAGAAGGTATTATGAACAAAATTATGAAAGGATCGCTACGTTGGTTCGGACATATGGAACGCATGGATGGAGAATGAATGGTTAAGAAAGTATACTTTAATGATGTAAATGGGGTACGAAGTCGAGGCAGACCGAGGAAAACATGACATGACCAAATTAATCAAATACTAAAGGTTGGGCATGTCAGAAGCCGGAAGAATCGACGTGCGTGTATGACTCGATGTATGAATGTATGAATCCATTCTCTCTGCCTACCCCTGCGGAGAAACGGCGTGATGTTTTTTTTTGTTTTTGCAAATAAAGTACCAACAGGAAATCGACCTGCAGGAAGACCACCTAAAAGATGGCGAGACAGTTGGACATCTGCATCCAAGGAACAGGCTCCGAGAAATAGCAGGACACAGTCCTAAATAAAGAAGAAGAAGAAGAAGATTATGTTGCCGACATGGTTAAAAAAACATGTACTGAAGAAAAGAAAAAGCATACGACGCACGTACGTTATCTCTTGAATTTATAGGCTAATGAATAAACGGAATACGGCTTCACGTTTAATCGATAAACTCAAGGCAGCACTGGGCATGTTAAAGTGTGTAATCCTGTTTGGAGTCAAGTCCGGTGAGCAGGTCTATTTACCACATTTATACGCTTACTACTGAATAAGCTATTTATCCAATCAAATATTCACGTTATTTCAATGCAAATCCAGCGCACACTTGAATATTATACCTACTAGTTGCAACCCGTGAAATATTCACGAAAGTAAACCAAATTTTACATTAAGAATCACTGTTTGTCATACAAATTGATGTTATAATTAACGAGTTTTGAACCTCCTCACCAGCTCCCCTCAGACCAAAAAAGAGAATACGGGAAAATGGGAATGGAAAAGGAAATATGACTGGGAAAGGAAATATTACCGGGAAAGGAAATTTGACTGGGAAAGGAAATGTTACCGGGAAAGGAAATATCAGAAAAAAATACAAAATAATACAGAAACGTTCTCTGGCATACACGTCGTGTGCATTTCGAATTACTTTCGCAGAGAATCGAAGTATTCATATCTTGCTCTCTTGTACTCGTATTCTAAATTCAAATTTCAACTGTCTTTCCCCTGCTTTGACTACAACCGTACGGGTTTTTGCCTATTTATAATTATGATAGGAGAGGGAGATGCCTATTGGTGGCGATGAGGTTCGCAACTCATCACACCCCGTCTCCCGCGAGGGCGAAAAAAGAGAGGGCGTGATGGTGAGTTAGTTAAATAGTTATAAAACATGAAATATCTAATAAAAATAAAACAAATAAAACCAGCACGTTACCCGGGAAGAGTAGGTAGGCAGAAAGACTGGACCGCCACACTACGCTATCCTGACTCACCTCTTTAGTTTCTTACACATTCATACGGCGAGTCATACACGCACGTCGATTCTTTCGACTTCTAATATGATCATGAATTAATTTGATCATGCCATAGTTTCTTCGGTCTCCCTTGATTCCGTCATCCATTCACATCGTTAAGATATACTTTCTTAACCGTTATTTCTTCATCCATGCGATCCATATGTCCAAATCAACGTAGTGATCCTTTCATAATACTGATATCAGCATTCGAAATGCTGTCGTACATCGGTTTACAACACATATATCTAAGGGATCTCATCTCTACCGCATTTATTCTGCTCTCATCCATATTCTACCATACATGTTTCGCTTCCATACATAAGGGTTGGAACCAATGGATGGAACGAACGGATGAAGGAAGAATGGTTAAATAGATATATACAAGTAGTGTGAATGGGAAAAGAGGTCGAGGAAGGCCAAGGAAGAAATAACATGACCAAATTAATCAATTACTGAAAGGCGGCCATGTTCGAAATAGGAACAGTCGACGAGCGTGCTTGACACGATGTGTGAATTTAGAAGAGGCATGAGAATTATGTCAGGATAGAACAGTGTGGCGATCCATCCTCTGTGCTTACCCCTCCGGGGAAACGGCGTGATGGTTGGTTAGTTAGTTAGTTAGTTAAGTTGTCTTATATGTGCATAGTCTCATACGCCGTTGGAAGTAAAATAATACATTCTAATACAGCGGATATTGCATAGACAGTGTGATATATTGCTCCACACTAAGCTAGTAATCGCGCTATTCAAACACAAATCCAAATACATTTATCTGTGGGGCCTTTCCTTTTTACCTTGAATCGTTCAACCGGGCAGATATCATTTAAATTTTAAGCCTTACGAGACAGAATCACAGTACATTTACAATACACTGAACTACCTTTTTACACATTTTTTTTACATGATTTCGAAATAACACGATTAAAAAAAGAGAACATTCATGTAACGATGCTTAACAGTAATTTGGAATTTCCTACATCCCTCGCATGTACTTAACATATTACTCAGTACTAAGAAAAAGGGACTAGGACAAAGAGTGCGATGAAAGATCTGGACTTTGATTGATGAAAATGAAAAAAGCATGTATATACGATGAGAGATCTCGGGATCATCTATGAAAGTAGGATGACTTTTCATGCACATATCGAGAGGATTTGTGACATTGCACTGAGAATGTTGGGCTTCATCGTTCGGACCGGAGGAGTTTTCAGAGATTCCAATGTGCACAGAGTCCTACAACGCATTGGTTCGGAGCAGACTCGAAAGTGGTTCTGTAAAATATTCCGTTATGCTGGAGAGGGTTAAGAAACATTTGAGATATATGAGGGAGTATTGTAGTTATCTGTGGGTCCATCCCACTGTACTTCAATTGGGAATGCTGGGGACCAACTCTCTGAAGCTTCGAAGAGATGGGCATTTCAAAACCCATTTTTTAGATTAATCAGGGGATATTTCGAGAATTCGGCCGTGCTGGAGGATGTTGGGCTTTTTGTCCCTAATCCTACAGCGACATCTCCTACAGCGAGAGCATAGATTGTTTTACCTACTGGCCGCCAGAACCAACCTGCTTCTGGTGGCGGAAGAGCAATCAGTCTACTGAATGCGGTCTCCTCGTAGAAGACGTTCGTTCAGAAGACAAATACTCTTGACTTAAGAGAGTATCTTGTCTTCCAAATTTCGAACCATCTCTCATGCGTTCCTGGTATTATATTGTATATATTATATTTTACCTGTACTGAATAGATGCTGTAAACATTAATATTGTTTGTAATGTATGTTGAGATAATTAACTCATTTGATTTGATTTGATTTGATACGGTATCGGGTGGAACGTATCACCGGTGTAAATGGGGAGTTCTGTGAAATAAATTCGTATATTTATACTCGTATTATCGGAGCCGGCAGAAGTATGTGCTGTTCTGTATTGACCAAGACGACTTCCTCCACGACCTGTCAGTTACATAAACGCATCATTTGAAACACCGTATAATTCTATACACGAATAAACCGGCATTAAAACGCCGTATAATCAATTCAAAAAAAGATCGAAGCGCGCTCTTCCTTTTAATCCGGTTCTTTATGATTTAACAAAGACCACAAAACACAGTCATCGAAAATTTACAGGCCGAATCACACGCGCCACCATACTACACTAGGCGATTCAAATTACATAACGCAAAAAACAATCTTTGCCATTATAGAAAGGCACATCGCATCCGCTCGCTCATTCACCGGCCGTCCGCGAAGAGATCTCTTTGAAGAGAGAAATCTCGTGGCTCTATTGAAACTGTGGGAAAAGGGAGACACTTGTGAAACGCGAGGAATGGCCTTTCTTCGAATTTCAAAAGTTTTCAAAGCCATGCGGGCCCTCGAGTTTCAAATGGACCTGTGTGATGGCACAAAGATAATCTTAGAGGCACATCGCGTACGTTGTTCGCTTACGAAAAAACACATTAGAAATTGCATAAAAACGGGTCAATGTTTATGTTACATTCAATTAGGTATTCTTTGACATTGTATAAAAAATTGTTAGTAAAAATATTTCAAATGACACAGATTTAAAACGTCACTCCTAGGTTATTTATACGTATTAAAGTACATTAAAAGTCAATTAATATACATTAAGATATGTTATTACGACCTTCGTGGCCGGTGTTAAGTGGATTGATTACCACCCCGAAGGTTCCGGGTTTGATTCCCGGCGAGGGCAGTATAATTGTCACACTGTCTTTGGTCTGACGTAGAATTCACGTGACAATAAAATGGCGAGAGATTAGCTACCTATCACATGTCACGAGAATGTATATTCCTGCGGTGTATATTTTATCTTTTATGAAATGTTCATGTATTATATATTATGCTTATTTATTTATTCAATAAAGTACAGCGGAGCATAGAAGTGAAATTGAGTAGATTAAATGTGGTCTGGCACCCCCTTGTTGTTGCCGTATTTAAATGTAAGTCCCGGATGGACCGGGGACAGGCCCAGGGAGTGTACGAGCGAGGCTGATAAAAGGGCGCCGCTACGCCCTATAACAGCCTCGGGTATGTGGCGGGAATTTCTATGTTCCTATATAAAAAATAAAAAAAATGTCACGAGAATCCCTATGATAGCTATAATACCCTTTACATCGATTTGGCTCATGCTGTCATGATGTAAAGAGCGATTCAAAATAATAATAATAATGTTATATCGACTGAAGCAAAGGTGGCAGTGCACAGTGGAGTTCTAGTGCGACCCTTATGTATGGAAGTGAAGCTTGGAGTTGGCAGACGAAGGTTGAAAGTAGGATAAATGCCTTAAAAATGAGTTCACTAAGAAGAATGGGCGGAAAAACAATGTGTGATAGAATATCTAATGATTAAGTAAGAAAAATGTAAGGCGGATGAATGCGTGATAAATAAAATTTAGAAAGAATCACTAATATGAGGAATATAACTGAGAAGAAGAAGTAGAACGGGTTACCTGAGTTGGGAAGTATTAAAACCATCTGTTTGGTAAATCTATTTAAATAAAAGCTAAAGTGTGTTATTGTGAAAACCATTTACTCGGCAAATAGCGAGCAGATCGAGCTCATTAATAAATATCCATAAGAAATACTGATTTAAGTATTTCTTTTTATATAATATCATCGGCATACAATACTTAAAATGGGGTTTTGCATTATTGTTCAACTTGGACTTGGACTTGGATCTTCTGGCTAACAGAGGTTCAGCTCATGTGGCTATTCTTCTTACGTCTAATAGGAACATTGTTGGAAGGTGACTCGGTGGGTTGTTAGTTTATGCGGGGGCATGATTTGTGTGGCCCGGAGTGTTCCTCTGAAGGAGGATCGATTTTGGGCGTTTGTGGCGGCTGGAGGTGTTTGGGTCGTAATTTGAGAGGTATTTTATTTTGGGGTTAGGATGTGAAGGGAGTCTTTTGGAAACAATAACTTATAATATTTTTTGTACGTGTTTATTTTAATTGTAGATTTCTTGGACGGTACCGATTGCGAGAAATCTCACTCGTTCAACTAGAAACCATTATCGCCGGAGCGCTGTTGGCACTTGTCACTGGGATTAGAACGGCGTGGGCCACAGGTTCCCAAAGTGGGCACATCAGCTCTTCCGGGGTTAATGAAAGGAACCAAGAGGACAACTAGTTTATATTAAATATTCTAAAACCTTTTATTGCACAGTGTACCCACGTACCTAATTTTCGCCTTACAATTAAATATATCGGGAGATGCCTATTGGTGGCGACGAGGTTCGCAACCCATTACACCGCGTCTCCCGCGGGGCGAAAAGAGAAGGATGGAGTGCCGCATCGGTTAAAGTGTGGCAGTTCATTATTTCTGCCTACCCTTTCGGGGAGACGGCGTGATGGTTGGTTAGGTTTTATTAAATATAATACTATCAACGATTTTGTAATGTTAGGAATTAGATACATTACCGATATGGGTAGTAACACTCTTATGGTATTCAGTGGCGGTACTCCCATAGAAGCCCAGAAGCCCGACTTGCGTAATTTTGAATCAAAACCTCTTCTGGCTTACAGAGGTTCAGCTCTTGTGGCTATGCCTCTTACTTCTGATGGTAACATTTTTGGAAGGTGATTTGGTGGGTTGTTGGTTTATGCAAGGACATGATTACTTAGATTGATTCAAAATTTCTTACGCAAGCCGGGCTTCTGGGCTTCTATGGAGGTACCACCACTGATGGTATTATTCTTAAAATTTATTAATTTCTAATGAATAATTTTAAATGTTTTTTCGACAGCGGCCGGTTTCTCCAGACTAGCTGGCATTGACAGACTAGTTTTTACTTATACCACTGGATATACACATAAAATAATACAACATTTTGAATTAATTGAATTTAAAAGAGGTAAATTTCCTGGAGGGCTTGTAGGATTATTTGCCATAGTTGGACGCCATAGTTTCCTAAACTGCCATGGGTCAAGGCAGTTTAGGAAACTATGGCGTAGGCCAATCGACACCATCCGAATGGACCGGTAGAAATTCCGGTGCTAAAAAACAAGTCCGCAGCGTTTAAATATGGTCGTACGAGGAAGGTAAACGAATAACTGGATTTTCAATGGCTGTCTTCTTTCTTGCGCGCTTTGTGGCGTAGATATAATTAGTATCTGCATACTCCGACCCCCCGCTGGCTCCGGGGCGAAAGAGCGTAAATATAAAAGTACAACAAAATATACACCATGGCCGCAATTGACGAGGGAGTTCTGTTTCAGTATCGTAAACAAGCAACAGTAAATTAATGTTAATTTTTAGTACGAATGATGTAGACCGGAAAAAAGCGGAACATATTGAATTTGACATTCATTGTACAATACAATACATGAAACAAGACACCGTCTAATAATGATGATACGAATCTGAATCATTCGAGTCGAGAGAGATAAAAAAACTATATTTCCGACACATAACCGTTCAAATCATACATTTGTAAATTAATAGAAAAAAACTAACTAATTAACTAACCATCACGCCGTCTCCTCGAAGGGGTGGGGAGAAAGAATGGACTGCCACAGTTTTCTTTCCTGACATATTTCTCTCGCTTCCTAAACATTCATACATCGTGCCATGCACGCGCGTCTTTTTTCTGACTCCTCACATGGCCGGCATTCAATATTTGATTTATTTTATCGAGCCACGTTTTCCTCGTTCTTCCTCTATTTCTGGTTCCATTTACATCGTTAACATATAATTTTTTACCATTCTTTCTTCATTCATTCTTTCCATGTGTCCAAAGCATCTTAATGATCCTTTCATTATTCGCACCGCATTCACTTCTTATATTTTCATTCTCAATCTATCATACACAGAGTATCCACACAATCGTCTAAGAGATCTCATTTCTACTGCATTTATTCTACTTTAAATTAATTAATTTAGTTAATTTCTAAATTAATAGAACATATATCTTTCAAACCATATTTCTTTCTCACACATCCATTATTCTCCGTCTCAATGATCTAGAAAAGATAGCATAACGCACTTAGAGACATTGAATTACTGTGACTCCAGTTAACAATACGTCCGACTGGAGGAGAAGACAGCCGTCTGGATTGTTAATTTCTAGGAATAATTTCAGATCATCGGCAAATAAAAGAAAACGCGAGAAGTTTATCACCTTCACAATATGATTTATGAAGATGGTGAAGAGGAGTGGAAGAATTTTCAGAGATCCCAATGTGCTCACTATACAACGGTGTCACCAGAGTGATTCGGAGCAGACTCGAAAGTGATTCTGTAATATGGAGTCCACACGAGACGAGATACTCCGTTAGGCTGGAGAGGATAAGAAAAAAATTCCGAGGTATCTCTACATGAGGGAGTATGGTAGTTATGGCTCTATCCCACGGCATTTCTTTTGGGAATGCTGAGAACCAATTCTTTACAGCTTCGAAGAGATGAGTACCTCATAACCCATTTCTTAAGATTAATTAGGGAATATTTCGAGAACTCGGCCGTGCTGGAGGGTGTTGGTTTTTTGTCCCTGATAGATATCTCCGACAGCGACAGCACAGATTATTTTACCTACCGGCCGCCAGAACTAATCTGCCTCTGGTGACACCGGTGGGAAGAGCAATTAGTTTGCTGAACGCGATCTCCTCGGAGATCGACGTCTTTCATATTAGTGAAGGTACGTTCAGGGGACAAATACTCTCGACTTTAGAAAGTCTGTGCGTGGATATTACGATGTATGAATATTGAAGAGGCGAGAAGAGTTTTGGGAAACAACAGTGTGCCGGTTCCTCCTATTTGCCTAACTCTACAGAGAAATGGCGTGATGGTTAGTAAGTTAAAAAAAAACACGTTAGTATCAACAATCATTATTACCGTTGGAAGGGAAATACGTTTTTTGGGATTTTGTATATATATCCGTGTAACTTGTACTTTTCGACCTACGTTTCAGAGATCATTGCATAACTACCCTAAAGTTGGAGACTTTTTTTTTTTTAGATGGGAGTGCTTTATTTTTTACCTTGCTTATAATGTACAAGGTTTATAATATCATCAAATGGATTTTTCTGCAATTATTTAATCTTAATTTGTCTTAAAGTGTTGGGATCAGGAGGGATATGTTAAGTGGACCAATCAGGAACTTCTCAGCATTTGCTCTTAGGAAACCACTTAAAACTCTCCAGGAGAAGCCGGCCTGTTGACTGTAGTCATCAGGCTTTCCGTTACACTAGGGGAGTGTTCGGCATTTTGTGTCCTACATTGGTATATCTTACCAAAAATCGAGTTAAAGTTGGAGACTGCAACGATCTCCGAAACGTCCCAAAAAACAATTAATATTACACTTTTAAAAAACTTTGAGAACAACCAGATATAGCGTGGGACAGCGTGGTACTATAGCGTGATTGTATTGAACGCAATAAAATAGCACAGTTACACCCTAGTTAGTTGCTTCACCTGTTTGGAGGCGGCTATCCTCGCCAGCCGCTTCCACCTGGGCGGCGGGATGGGCGGCTTCCTCCGCTCTGGCCCTTCCTGGGACTCTCCCAGCATCGGACCTGTCACGTCATCACCCCAGCTTACACTTCACATTATCCCGATCACGTACAACACCATAAAAATTTATCACGAGTTAACACTGTTCGTTTTTATATTTATTAATTAATAAAAATCGATTCGTAAGCTTTTCGTTCGATTATAAAATATTATATCAATACTGCACCAACATTTCAATTGAAATTTTATCTAAAAAATAAATTACTGATACTTATCAAAATAATCAATGTTCAATATGTTATTTTATTAATAAAAACGTTATTACTGTTAAAATTAAAAAAAAACTGTTATAATATCACAATTTCTTTTTATCCACTGAGAGTTTCGCGACAGCTGTTTCGCCAACCGATGTTGGCATCATCAGGTGTTACAATAAACTGTTTATTGTAACAGTTTATTGTAACACCTGATGATGCCAACATCGGTTGGCGAAACAGCTGTCGCGACACTCTCAGTGAACAAAAAGAAATTGTGATATTATAACAGTGTTTTTAATTTTAACAGTAATAATGTTGAAGTATCAAAACAATTGACTATTTAATAAAAACGTTATTAATAAACACATCATATGTTTGGAATTATTAACATTAAGTTAGTTTGAACCACTGATCATCTTTACCGATGACTGGTTTCGATACTATTTTCATCAGAGGGATCATATAAGTAATGATGCACGAAACTATTTGAAAATAAGAAGTCCATAACCTTACAGCAGAATATAATCAATAACCTAAGAAATTTAACCACTAGCCTGTTTTTTATATACAAATATTTCAAATAATTACTTTACTGAATAAATTAACGTACCAATAAAATTGTTCTCACACTCGGCATTAAAAATGATCAATAAACAAAATTAACTATGAATCCAAATTTAAATCTGTATCTGAGAGCTATAAAGTCTTAAGTCATTTTTAAAACGAATAATTTTTGCACGTTGAGTAATGTACATATTATGTTATCATCGATGCGTTTATCCAGTATAAGTATAATATATACAGCACACAGTATATATTATATAATAATATAGTAAAATATAACCGTTAAACTGACAATTGCCATGTATGCACTCAAAACTATATGAAAATCTGACATTATTTCAATTCATTTCGGCTAAAAATTTACTTAAGACTTTATGGCTCTCAGTTAAAGATATATATCACACCATCAGTCATGTCTTTTGAAATTATACAGTAGGATTCGGAAGCACTTAATGTGTGTGTTTTTCACGTTTATTGTATGAAACCACTATGGAAACATAATAAAACGTACATAGTAACTTTAAGACAAGCAATTTCTCTGAACGCACTCAAAAACATGATAAAAATCTAATATGACCATTACAACTAATTTCGCACAAAAATTCACTTAAGACATTATGGCTCTCTTATATTACACCATCAGTCATGTCTTAAGAAATTATAAAGTGGGATTCGCAAGCACGAAATGTGTACGTTTGTCGCGTTTATTGTATGCAACCACTATAGATACATAATAAAACTTAGTAACGTTTAAACTATTGTATTTTGACGGTGGAATTATAAGTCACGACTCGCATAAAATCGCTGCGAGGAAAACGCACCGTGCAGCCCGCGTCGCGTCCCGTGTCGTCCGCCGGCTATCGCGGGACTCATCGTCGTGCGGCCTATATGGTCGCGGCGATATGTGGACAGGTGCCGATGCCGGCGATCTGTGTACTCAGGGTGTACTATTTACCAGAGGATTTCCTTTCGAAACAACCCGACGTGTATGACTGGCTAAGTGTTTGCCAAAGATGTGACGCAGGTGTAGTAACACAAGTTAAATACCACTACGAAGGAAATGACAAAATGTATATATAATACGGGATTTGGCCTTATCCACAGCTGTCTTGAAGGTGGAGTGTGGAAAGTGAGGTGTAACCAGAAGCTGGAAAGTCTTTGCAACGAGTCCAACATAGTGAAGTTTGTAAAAATACATCATGGTTGGGACACTTCCGTCGAAAGAAGACCGAATTCCATGGAAGATTCTCAATACACGACTAAATGGAAAGCGAAATGAGGGAAGACCAAAACTGAGGTGGATAGATGCAGTGGCGGTACTCCCATAGAAGCCCAGAAGCCCGGCTTGCGTAAGAAATTTTAAATCAAAACCTCTTCTGGCTTACAGAGGTTCAGCTCTTGTGGCTATTCCTCTTTCGTCTGATGGTAATATTGTTGAAAGGTGATTAGGTGGGTTGTTGGTTTATGCGGGGGCATGATTACTTAGATTTGGGGGGTTTTGAATAAAAAAAAATTACGCATGTTGGGCTTCTGGGCTTCTATGGGAGTACCGCCACTGAATAGATGGTGTGGAGGGGGACCTCAGTGCAATTGGTGTTACAAACTGGAGCATGAGGGCGATGGAACAGGGAGAATAGCGAAGAATTTTGGATTAGGCCGTGCCCCATGGTGGGTTTTAGCACCATTGTTGATTGATTGACAAGTAAATGCCCCTGGCCAACCCTCTCCATTCTCCAGGTCTTTCTAGGTTCTCCCAGTCCTCCTCCACGCAGTCCACTCGTTGCTCTGCCCTCTGGCATTCTTTCTACATGGCCAGCCCACCGTAGGCGCTGAGAATCTCATCACTGTTTCCTGGTTAATCAGTACATCTAGTTCAAGATTTCCTTGGATTATGTAAGTCGCATCCTCTAGCATAGGTCCATAAACATCTCACACATTCAATAAAGTACTTAGGTGCGCTAGATACATGTAATTTTTTTCCGTAGAAGTTAATGAATGATTTAAAATTCCTTGCGATACGTTTTAAGGATAAGTAAACCCTATATGCACGTGGCACACTTAGGTATCGTGTGTGTAAGAACTGACGCGGTAAAAAATATGTAAAGTGTGTCAATCGAACGACGTAAATCCATAATAGCATTGATAACGCAAGTACCCATATAAAATGCGTTCACTGACCGTGCATTGCGGGGGTTTAGCCGATAGCTGCGCGTTAAAGGGTTTCATTTAGCGAACTACGTGGAGCGAAACACTCCAATGCGGTGCTTTTATTACCACCGGCGGGCGGACCTTCGATATCACAGCCGTTACACCGCTCGCTGCGCCATAAAACGGCGTAATGTGCATGCACATTCTCTAGATTCCCGCGTTTCGCAAGTCAAACTATTATACTACATATTACAGGCCATTACGGTAAAGGCGGTTTCCCGATAGCCGAATAGTTGTTACTGTCAACAGGAGAAACCGCACGGACAGTCACTCGCGAGACATTACAAGAAGACCGGAAAACGGAGAAAGCCACATTTTCAAGAGTTCACGACGAAAAAGGTTTACGGTAGATTGGAAAGCATCTCGCATAGCTGTGTTGTAACGATAATTCCTTATCGGCTAGTTCGCCGGGCGGGGGGAGTAAGAGGATGCATAATGGATGAGGTTATTGCCATTTGATGGACGGCGGGATTTTCAAAATAACAACTGAAACATGAGTTTGCATAAGTCTAGCATTGTCTACTGCACCGCGGGTAAACGTAACAAGCCTGATTCAAATATTAAAACAGTTCTCAAAACAGTTTTGCCTTAATGAGAACTTGGTTAATATCTTATTCTTTCTTCGTTTTCTCATTACTAAGGGTCGTGATCCATGGAGCTGCCCGTGGCTAAAACAAAATGCCTCAAATCCTCTCTGTTCTCCGTAGCCCGCACCGCCGAATAGAGATATCCCCCAGTCAGCTCCCACTTAATCTGGAACACTTCCTGTTTTTTTCCGGGTTATCCAGCTCTCTCCTTTTCTTGTTCCTGATGGTTGTCTGCGACAACGCCGAAATCAATTGTTCTTTCCTCCGTCACATAAAACCGTTCTGCCTTTAGTGATTTCAGTAGGAAGAGCAATTCGGACGTTGAATTTAATCGTCTCGGATTCGGCCATTTTTGTAACAGTGAGGCAGTGTTTATAAAAAATATACTCGTATTATCAATTCTGGAAAGAGTACTGCCATACTGACGTCGACATATTTGGGATCCTTCTAGGATATGTTATTTATTAGTTTCATAACGTTATTGAACTGTTTTATGTCCAAATGAATCGCCTAAATGTTTTTCGTTTGTTATGGGTCCAAGGAAACTCTCGCAGGCTGCGTATTACAGGTAGTTATTTAAAATAATATTGTATAAATTAGTTATAATACCAACCACACAATTGGTTTGTTTCAAGGGAAACGTCTACAATATATTTAAGATTTTACGTGACCTGTATGTTGTTCAACAAAACACCTGAACGAACACTGTAATATCCCCTCGAGTGGAGTACAGCGCACACCTAACGAAGCAATAATCCGACACAAGCGGGGAACAATGGACACTTATCGTTTCGTTTCCTTTGCAGAGGAACACTTCCAGTACATATTACATAAATGCTTTATGGAGCTCGGGCGGTGAGCGCTAAAATACGACAATCCGGATAAAGCGCAGAACGGCTTAAAATTTAAAAAATCACGCCCGTCGCAGATACGGCCGTAGAGTGGATATCGTTTTGTTTCCCAACGCGACGCCGAGGGGACATTTTGCAACCTTATACATTGTTTTATGGGGCATTGTTACACGGGTGAAGAATTGAACTTTGTATGAAGATTTCTAAACGTTTTCTCACCCGTCTTACAAACTCGCCGAGTTAACGATTACACACGATTTTTTATTTCATTATTATGGATACTTTCAAACCGACTTCGACACATTACGAATCTAGCAGAGACGCAGTGAAATAATAGAGTAACAACACAAAAAACTTGAAGAAATCTACATTCATAGTACAGAAGAAAACTTGGCATTAACACTGTGGATTTCCATAGTAATATACTTAGAAAATTGAAAAACTTTGTTTAATCCACTATTTAATTAAAAAAATATTAAAAAACACGACATGTTTCGGAGGATACCTCCATCTTTATCTTTTTCACAATTTTTTATTAAATAGTGAATTAAACAAAGTTTTTCAATTTCCCAAGTACAGAAGAATACTTAAAATTAACCATATTCTACTTTTAAATTCTTGAACAATAATGTAAAACTCAATATTAAATAATTTACACGAATGAAAACGTTTGTTATCTACAAGTTTTATTATATTTAATGGAAATAGCAAAATGGTTCAAGTAAAATATGCACTAAGTACCAAAAAAAAAGCTAACTATGCAGTCATGTTCTATATGACATATAGAACTAGGCTGCATACCTAGTTTATTGTACTTAGTGCCTATTTTACTTCAACCATTGAACCATTCATGTTTCGAATATCATCTGATAATGATAGCAAGGCGAAACATGTCATTAACATAAAATATAATAAAGCTTCTAGAAAACAGGCGTTATATACGAATATATTTTTTTTTCTCAAAAAATGGCACTTATTTTATTTATTTAATATTTTTTACCATTTTCTTCCAAACCGCCATCTAGTTTTGTTTCATTGTATGAAATATTCACCAGGTGAATGAAGTCTGTAAGGCTGATCCAAGTGACATGGGTTCAAGCCTGGACATGTCTCGATTCCTTCTTTATAATAAGGAGCTAGTTCTGATCACGGAAATTGTATTATCTTATTTTTCTCCCTTGCTATAGACCTATGTGGTCTGTTCTCCAAAGAATTGCTCCTCTTGTGAAGTGGTTTCCTAGCTGTCCTTCCATCTTTATGAAGATTAAATATTGCATATGTATTCTTCTTCTTCCGGTGAAGTGTCAGGTCCCCCCAACGTTGGCGATCACTGCAGCAAAGGCATCTCTATCCTGCGCCACTTGGAACAGGTTCTGAACTCTTGTTATTTCTGTCCACTCTGTGATGTTCCGCAGCCAGAACAGCTGCCTTCTACCAACTCCCCGATGTCCCTCCACTTTACCCATGAATATCAGTCGAAGGAGGTGGTATTTTTCTCCCCTTGTATTGCGGAGAACCGACGGTCGATGGGGGAGACGGGTTGTGGATTGGAGACCGCGTACAGGATTCCGCAGAGTTGGACGTCCCCCTGCCCGGTGGACCGATGATCTGAAGAGAATTGCTGGACATAGATGGATGGGAGCAGCAATGGACAGGGGGCGGTGGCTGGCTTCGGGAGAGGCCAACATTCAGCAGTGGATGGCAGACGGCTGATGATGATAATGATTGCATCTGTAGCAGATTTATTTTTCCTAACCCCCTGATAGTATATTTGTGAATAGTTTTGGCTTAGAGACACAAAAAAGAGATAAACCTATCATTTTCTTTTTTCAAATTGCATAACACAATTTTATAAAACATTGCGAAATTCTTTCAAGTCGTATAAATATAAATATGTACTTAATTACTAGTAATTGGTTAGTATATGATTTATATGAAGGATAACATTTATAAATAAACGTAATGGCCGCGCGAGATAAATCAAATAATTAATTAGTTTAGCGTACAAGTGAACGAGTAGGTACTGGCTAGAGAGTGCGCCTTGAAACGGGTACGGCTAGAAATTAATTTAGACTTTCAAACAAGGACTTCCGTTATATGGCAACTGTAAAATGTCACGCTTCAATAAACGCAAACATGGTAATATCGCCGATATGTGGGAACCAGGAACGGTGTATCGGCGAACCATGCCGAGCCAACGTCTTAAGTACCCATTTCATATGTAATTTCTTATGATACAATTTGATGATAGCCATCATGCGGTTTGCGCGAGTCGTGTGTGAATCCGATGGCATAATTGCACTAGTTCATGTCTAGATAAAATTATTTGGAGTGGTGTTTTTTTTTTCAACCGAATCAAAAAAATGACCAACGATATTTTTTGTAATCTCGTGAGACTTTAAAAACAAGCGATTCTATTATACAATGAGATGAGATGCAGATGTATGTATAGGTAATGTAATAACAATGGTGGTAGAGCAGAATGGTATTGGAATACAAGTCTTGGAATAGAAGAAGTAACTATAGTATAAGATACGAACATACCCAAAATCCAAAGAAAAATGAACTTCGAAACAAATATTTTTTAACTGTTAAATTTATAACACCGTTATAATACCTTTTTTGATAATACACTTGTTGAAAATGTCGCAACAGCTGTTTCACATTTTGTTGTAACACATGATGATGCCAACATCGGTTGGCGGAATAGCTGTCGCAACATTCTCAAAAAGTGTATAATAAAACAAAATGTGATATTATAACAGTGTTGTAAATTTAACAGTTAATAATGTTGAAGTATCATAGTGTTTCGGCCAAAACAATGAAATATTTGAATATTATATATTTTATTATTTTGTTTCAATAATTACGATATTACATTCTTTTGGATTTATTTGAATTTAAAAATATAAAAAGAACTGTTAGTAAGGTTTTCTGAACGGTACGTATGAATTAGAATATGTTTTTTTTTATTTCTTTAATGCTACTTTTTATTTCTTGTGGCCATCCAATTTAAATTAACTTATCGCAATGGCGTATGAGTGCAAATATCGTATACTCTTGTTAGAGCAAGAAGGGATGCTTAGGATGACTACGTGTTATAATTTATATTATACATTTTTTGATCGATCGATTTGAAAAAATTCGTGAAATTGAAATGCATAAATATTTAAATCTTGTAACAAAAAAAAAATAATTACAATCGATGAGCTTATTGCCTACTGGTAATTTTTAACAGCTAACTGATGAAATTATAATGTATAATGAAAAAACGTATCTTCTTACAAGGTTATTAAAAATGTGTATTCACTTTCATCTGTTGAATCTACATATTCTGCTTTAACATAGCGTTCTGGAAAACCCTGTGTATGCATAATTAAAAGTAGTTTCTAGTACATAACACAATTATTTTTAAATATCCATATAAAAGCCATCAACTCGATATAAACTTTATAATAACATGAAACAACACAAATAAAATAGCATATAAATGTGTTAAATTTAAAAAAAATGTTTTGTGTATCACAATTGTATTTTTATTTTTCGCGACAGCTGTTTCGTCAACCTTTGTTAACATCATCAGGTGTTACGATAATATATCAAATGTCAAATTTTCGGGATTTTTCGAACCTTTATGTGTATTTGTTCCTATGTCAATTTGAAAAATTATTCAAATTGACATAGAAATAAATACATATAAAGGTTCGAAAAATCGCGAAAATTTGACATTTGATATATTATTGTAACACCTGATGATGTCAACATTGGTTGACGAAACAGCTGTCGCGAAAAACAAAAATATAATTGTGATACATAAAACTTTTTTTTTTTAATTTTACAGTTTATAATGTTAAAGAATCATAGTGTTTCGGCCAAAACAATGGACTAATTTAAATAACATAGTTACAAAATAAAGAAGAGAAATTACGATTTTTTTTTCTGATAAGCAAAAAAATAAAAGCGGTTTCCAAAGTTTTTTCACTGCGGGGTTCCTTTTATTTAATTATCGTTCTCCGGTAAAAAAAAAATAACTAACCAATCTCATGCTGCAGCTTTAATTTGAGATAATTACAGCTGAATACTGCATCACATGATACTTCACATGATATCCGCCCGATTCAACATCCGCGCTATCGGATCAATAGCAAACAGATGAATAATTGACGTAATTGCAAATAAGAGTAAAACAAGGTTTACGAGAACAGTGGTATACATTAAAAAAATTTAATATTCACATTATAAAAAAACATTGGTAATAATAGTAAATACAAGTCCATGTTAATAAGGCAGCTGCAATCTCTGATGCTCTAAAATCCACAATATGGAAAAATAAAGACAAGACCATTGAGAGTAAGATGAGAATTTATAAAGCATGCGTAAGACCAATAATAACGTATGTCGTTGAAGCAAAGGCAGACACAGTTAGGACTACATAACTTCTGAGGATTTCCGAGATGAAGACACTGAAGATGATAACAGGCAAAACACTAAGAGACCGCACGAGGAACAAATAGATGATGTTGATATAAGATGGAGTAGACACCAAAAGAGGGACTGTTATGTCCAAAAGATACACAACAACAGACTCCCCTATATTGCACTACAAATAAGCCTCACCGAGACTCGTCATCGTGAAAGACCTCCTAAAAGATGATAGGATAACTGGGAATCCACCTCACAGGAAGAGCAATCCAATGGATAACATAACACATAGGTCTATAGCAAGGAAAAAAAGTTTTTTTTTTTTATCAATAATTTTTTTGGACTTGTGTCACTTTTCTTGCAAACCACGCATCACGTTGTGATGGTCACCTTATTAGCATAGCCAATGTGAGATTCAATGTGATCGCATGGTGATTTATTAATATCTCTCACTCGTAACAGTGTACACTGGTTCGATTGCGTGGAAAACACGTGCCATTGCGACAGAGTGCAGTCGAATAAAACTCATTGCGATGTTTACTTTTAAATCATTTAGCGTCATAATTGCGTATATTCGAATTTGCACTTTCGGTTAGGCCTACTATGCATTGTTCTTATTTATTTACTTTAAAAAGTTTACTATAATCCGTCGCAAAGTATAACACAAGAAAGTACTAATTTTAATACTGTAGTTGGTTTGACCAAAAGCAGACAACTGCAAGTAGCGTTTACGACTCGCTTGTTGCATTTTGAGACCAAACATAACGGAATGTGCTCGAGTGCACTATGGCATTAAAATAAATGCATAGTGAATTAAAAAAATTCTTGAATACGGAAAACAATTAATTAATATTGAGCATTAGAAAACATTATTAGATATTTTTTTCATTTTTTATTATTTTTATTAAATTCAATATTAGAGTAACGGGAGAGGTCTCTCATCTCAAACCCCACTATTTATGATATGAATAGCTCTTTTACATATTATTAGAATCTGTAGCATTATATATATTAGAGTTTTTTAAGTGAAAAAATATAAATAAAATGACTTAAAAATGAACAATATGAGATTAATCTAACTCGAAGACATAAAATTTACCAATTACACTGTAAAATAAGTAACAAATTACTCATTAATATATATTTTATGCTCCAAATTGCCGCACAGAGGCCCTTTCGAAGTTCTCCCGTATTGAAAGCGATTCGTCTTTTAAATGAGGTTGCAAAAGAGATAGACCTCTTTGGATGCAATTATGGCGAATTCGTGAATACCCTTACGATAATGGCAGCAAGGAAACAACTGGCATATTCCTATTCACAAGGTTCTATGTACTCGTATATTTCCTTTGATATTCTTTTTTTTCACCCTTTACATCGATTTAGCTCGCGCTGTAATGATATGAGGAGTTTTTTCAACAAAATAATAATAATAATAAAAAATAAAAAATAATTTATCGTGTCCATAAAACAGCAAAAAATGGATAATTTAATAATAATAGTGTATAACGATTCCAATATTTAAAATCAATAAAAATACTACTTTAATTTAAATAAATAAATAAACTGCACAGATTGGTGGTTAAATACGCGAATCATTTGTTATTCGATTGAATCGAACTGAACATTTAAGGATCGGCCTATTGAACGATGTTATAAATTGAATTGATCGCATTTTAAAATGAGAACACACAAGGTTTACGTCACAATTCAATTCAGAAAAAAAATCAAGGTTTAGAAAGAAAAAATAAAGCATTTTCAATGATGCAATTGCGGTGCAGATAAGGGAAAACTGTGGCCATGGTTTACAATCTGAACGTAAGCGCTAAACGATTTTCACTTTTGACAACGCACAAAATAATATTAACAATTAACACAAAGCGGCCGTGGCCCGAATAAGTTATGATTATGAATCAAAAACAAAAAGCATACGGGCGATTCGAATCTACGTTTGAAATTCGAACGTTTTCCTAAATGTGCGCGCGGCGGAAGGAAAACTGCGGATGTATCGCGCAATGCTGCGCGACGGCCGCGGATACAGTACTGACGGTGCTCTGCGCGGGATGCTCGGACAGCATTAAGGGACCCAGACACGCGCAGCTTTGCCGCATTAGGTTTTAATACAAATAAATTACAATTATATATTTAAATAAATTACAGTAGAATTTGGTCTGGTAGAATTCAAGAACAACAAAAATGGCGATAGACTAACTACCTATCACATGTCATGAGAATCAAAAGCTAAACAATTGTATACCATAATTTTGTTCAAATAACCTTATGCATACAAAAATGTGGAAAGAAACGGGAAACTACTACAATAACCACCCTACGTATTTGAACGTACGTGATACGTTCACTTTGACTGTACCATTCTAAGCTATCCCGTATCACGTACGCGCTTGAGAAAAAGTAATGTACCTAAAATGTACAAACTGTTAGGGATACGCGCGTGTGCCATCAACACTTAAGTACAAGTCTTCATAAATATGATAGTTTTACAAGGGCAGGCGAAGTGTGCAGCCGTGTATTAGACGTTTCGCAATTTAAAGAAATTAAATTAATATATAATTAAATTTCATTAATAAAAAACCTGCTTTTTGTTGCACGTTTCTCGGAAAATAACCAGGTAGGGCGGTTCGAACTCGAATAAGTTTTTTTAATATTTATATTAAGATCGTGACTTTATAAAGTATTTTCAAATCACTAAGGACGTTTATATATAAAATCAATCAAATACTTATCTATATAAACAAATAACAATAAAGCACATATTAAATAACGAGTTTTTATAACCTTGTACATTCACAATAGCATGAAAATATTTAAAGATAACTAATGCTAAAAACAATGTATTATGTAATGTGAAAGCTGACAACTATGAATTATTTTACAATCTCATTAATTATCGTTTTGATTTAAATGGAAACACAACTAAACGCCATCATGATACCAACAAACACATTCACGCTTGTTGATTCCGTCGCAATAAACAGTTTTATTCGATATGCAACCTATAAAGTAACAAAGCGAGCAGATACGATCGTTTTTAAAAAAAGAACAGATCGATAGTGATGTCCCATTTAATTATTTTCAGTGTCGTGTGTGGGGCCCATTACAGCAGTACACCTTCCCCCCTACTTTAGTTCCGCGAATTTCCGTCCACCGGGTGTTCCGAGCGCTGTCACTGGCCACTCTCCGATTGCGCGGGAAACACTTGACGTAATACTAGACCAACAAACACCTCGGCATACTATTACAAGAGGTGTTGGTTCAGTTCAGCTGACCGTTACGTTACCGCCATCTTTGTTTTTGTTTGAGAAAACTCTTATCTACGTTGTTGTTTATTCTCTTGTAATTTGCAAAATGTATTACAGATGAATATTGTCGATTTCTTTAACATGACATTTTTATTGTTAGAATGGATAGATAATTAGAGCATTTTAATAATTAATATTTGTGAATACGTATTCAAATGTTTATGGATTGCACATTACATCAAAAAATAAACACACTCATAGCGACCAATAAATTTAAACGAAAAATTCTCAATAGACTCAAAAGTTATTTCTTACACCGCAATATTTACTCTCTGTGGTGCGGTGTTATTTTTCTAAAAACTAACTAACCATCACGCCGTCTCTCCGAAGGGGTAGGCAGTAAAAATGGACTGGCACACTGTTATATCCTGGTACACTTCTCTCGAATCCTCAATATTCAAACATTGTGTCATACACGCACGTCGATTTCTCAGACTCCTCACGTGACCGACATTTAACATTTGATTGATTTTTCTATAAAATAAGTCAAATAAACTTATTCTTTCAAAAGCATTGTATACAGATTTCGGTCACGTTGAAAAATACGATTATTTTTTATTTTATAAATCTTTTTAGAGTGTTAAAATATTTTGGACACTTAGCCCGGAGAGATCAGGATAGGATTAAAAAGCTCATCATCATGTCGCACGCTTAATAGAACACTGACTTAACTCAAAAAAGCAAGTTTTGCTCAATCTGACATGAGTCGGTGTTTTAACAAAAACAGTCGAAAAACACGTACGAATAGATAGCGTTAACATTGTGAACGATTATCGTACTACGAATGGATAGCGTTAACATCGTGAAAAATAGATGAATAGGATAGCGTTAACACAAGCCTTTGTCTAATGTCAACTCAATTATGACCTAAACCATAATCGGTCAGTTTACTATTAAGCGTGCGATGTGCAAAGTGGATGGAAGACGACCACCGAGCCATTGGTTCGATCAAATCAGGGATCTGACTGGTGTCTCATTTGTAGCCTGGAGACTGACGGGTGACAGGAGCGCATGGCGTGCCATGGTCAATGGTTTACAGGATGAACACGAACCTCAATCATGAGGAATACGACTGAGAATAAGAATATTTTAATTTTATGAAATAAAATATAATAGTTGGAATTCGCTACAGTCGTTGCGATCATCCGATATTTTAAAGCCGTCAACAAAGGATGGCAGGTATAATGATGCGCGATGTGTTTAGTAATCAGGCGCCGAAACCGCTGTATATGGCGCAGCTTCCTACACTAGCAACGCCATAAGCCATAACGCACTCTCCATCGGAAGTGGCGCGACGGAATATTAATATCACAAACAATAATTAAAACAAAAGAAGTATGCAAATAAAACAAAATAAACAATATACCTAAAAGGATCTGAATCGGATGTATAATATAATGTAATCATCATCACACGTTTTAGTTTCATCATCAGCCGTCTGTCATCCACTGCTGAATGTAGGCTTCTCACAAAGCACGCCACCGTCCCCTATCCATTGCCGCTCCCATCCATCCATGTCCAGCAATCCTATTCAGATCGTCGGTCCAGCGGGTAGGGGGACGTCCAACTCTGCGGAATCCTGTACGCGGTCTCTACTCCAGAACCCGTCTCCCCCATCGGCCGTCGGTTCTTCGACAGATATGGCCAGCCCATCGCCACTTCAGTCCGCCCATCCTCAGAGCCACCTCAGTCACCTTGGTTTGTTGACACATTTTAGTGAATCGACGGAATCTCTAAACGCATCGTAAAATTTGTAATGTATCTTTTGACGCCAACAAATTCTTTAAAAATTCACACCATCTTACGCATTTACTATAGTATTATAACTTGATATATGCTGAAGAGTCCAAAATTCAACTTAGAAGTCTGCAACCCATAATAAATATGTAGTGGAAAGATTATTTTTTTCTGCATCACACAGACTCCACGTATGTATAAATAGTGTCTACTGAAGCTACAATCTTCAAGATAAGGCATTTTCTAAAAAAAAAACTTTACGTTTTTATGATAGTCAGGATAGGTGCTAAAATTCTGAAGATCTTGCCACCAGCATAAACGACTACTCAAACACATATAATAATAGTCATTTTCAAGAGCTTTAATAAGTAAGCAACTTTATAAAAGATCAATCATTAAAATGGATTAATACGAATGAAAACTTCTGTTTTCTAGAAGTTTTATTATATTTTATGTGAATGACATGTTTCGCCTGTCTAAAGTATTATCTAATGTCTTATTCATATAATTTGTTCTGAATGTATACAAATACTTGTAGACAAATACTGGATTTTCACCCATTGCAGGTTAATCATACAGGTTACAAATTATCTTAAAAGATAGCGCTAGTGTAGATTGACCTACAAACAGTGAAGTTATTAAAAAAATAGTAGCATATATACAAGTACCAAAAATTTGTCAGACGTGGTGTCGTAAGAAGGGCGGAATGGGGTATGTTGTTAACATAAAGTGATCGCTTAACCCAACCAATGACAGGTCATAAGTCCTGTAAACGCCTCGACTACCATATTACGTTTCCGAAAAAATTACATCTTCGTCTCTATTGAGCAGTGGCGGTACCCCCATAGTAGCCCAGAAGCCCGGCTTGCGTAAGAAATTTTCAAATCAAAACCTCTTCTGGCTTACAGAGGTTCAGCTCTTGTGGCTGTTCCTCTTACGTCTGATGTGGACATTGACACAGGTAATTTGGTGGGTTGTTGGTTTATGCGGGGGCACGATTTCTTAGATTTGGGGGTTTTGATTCAAAATTTCTTACGCAAGCCGGGCTTCTGGGCTTCTATGGGAGTACCGCCACTGCTATTGAGATACAATTAATTCTTATTCAAATATTTATCTTCATTAAAATGGAGCTTACATTACATTTAAAAATATCATTATTATTATAATTACGATTTTAAACTACTGGATTCCTAGAAAATTGAAATTCTGCTATACACATCTAACTTGTTATTTTACGTTTTCTAATAGTTTCACATCAGAAAAAATGAAATTTAAAATATTTAACATCATACATAATTTATACATGATATAAATACATGCATTTAATTTAATGGGTGTTGGTTCTAGCCATGAAACGAAGAAAATTCTATAAACAATTATTCATAACATCTGTATAAATTATGGTGATGGAATGTTCATATATACGAGTATTTGTATGCGTCCAGAGACACTCCGCAATAAGTAATTAATTATTTTTAATGATTTAACTGCAGCCACGGGATCAAATTAAAAACGCAAGGCGATTAAATAATAATTATATGCAGACATATCACAGAACATGACCCAGTAATCCCAGAGAGCTTTATTACTTTACAAGACAATTAATGATTGCAACAACCAAGACGTGTGAAGACAATAAGACGTGACCAAATCTACCAGGAGCCGAGTAAACAAGACACTGACGATTTAACGGAGTTGGTGCTTGGAAATGCTTCATCCAGATATCGACATAAAAACATAACACCGAAAACAATAATGAACCGAATGAATGAGGAATGAATATCATGGTTGAACAATTAAGACATACACTACTGATTTATTTATTTATCGACAAAATTAGGTGATTTTACATGCGTAATTAATAACGAGAATCTAAATAATGTATTATTAACATATATTTATAATACTCGTTATATTTAATAAAATTACTGAAAAACGTAATTAAACCTTCACTAACCAATTCTGTGTAGCTAGTACACTTTGTTTCAAATAACTTTAATATCTCTTTTTAGATAAACTTAAGGCGTTAACACTGTGGAATTCCATAATGACACATCGTTCTCCCGACGATGAATGTGTAAGCATTCAAAACGTGTCGAGAAAAATAAACTCAAAAGTGGAAAAAACAGTGTTTTATTTCATAAAAAAAAATCGTCATTTAATATCTCTATAAATATTATACCGATTGAAATGATTAAATAATAACATAATGATCACTTATTAGGCAGAAAATATATAGAATATATAAGGATCAAATTTCGCTACTTTTAAATTCGCGAGTGCGAGAGAGACAAGCTAAAAATCGTATGTTGTGCGAATATGCGTTAGTCGGTCTCAAACCGTCACCGGATTTCTCGTGTTTTAGCAATTAAATTTAAAATATCGTTATTTTTAACTTGGACTGTTTTCATTTAAAGCAATAATGAAAATTCTTTATTTTCTAATATAAAACTCTCATTTTAAAGTGTACAGTAATTAAACAGTAGGTATCGCGTAAGGTACGTAATTTTAAAAGTGTTAAAGACCAATGGAATAATACTCGGAAAATGCCTTACTTATGATAGTATATGAAGACTACAGGGGAAAAACAAGGAATGTCAGTCAAATTTCAAAATCAATTTGTACGTATCTATCCACAGTAAAATTTTCATATTCAAAAATCATGTGTGTCATCGAATATGGCCAGATAATCGATTGCTAATTGCTAAGAAATATATAGACTTTGATTAGCTTTATTCTCAATTTATTCAAATTAACCTTCTACTGACATTCCTTGTTTTTTCCCTGTAGTCTTCATATAATAACCCCTACTTTATATAAAATAATCGTTGATTTATAAGAACGACATCTTTTGAAGACGGGCGCGAACTTTTATGTTTGCATTTTATATAAATTACTTTCAAATATCGAATTGTTGTTGGAAAATTTAACGGTCTCGTGTGTGAAGACAATGATTCATCATTCTACAAATTTGGTAAGGTGCATACATAATTTGTAATTATAATAAACAACCTTATTATGAGAATATTAATGCGATGCGAACAGTGTATTGTGGAGGCGCGCAGGCGTCGGCGTTGGCTGGATAGGTTATTTTTTCATCTAAAAGTCAATAAAAAGTGTATTTACAAGTATCATTAAAAATAGATGGCATGTCTTAATTAAAGTGTATATTATTTCAGGAAACCGACTGTTACGGATATACAACCATTCGCATAAGTAGACGGACATACTAATATTAACATATCGGTAATCCATCAACAGTTTAAGGATACCGAGTAACCAGTGACGTGCAAGTTCAATCCTGGTGTGTATGTGCATTTCTTACACTTCATGATAACAATAAAAAAAACATCTTTATAGCTAATTACAATTAATAACATTGTCTTCTTTGCATTAAAAACAC
This sequence comes from Lepidostoma basale, assembly GCA_022606425.2. Taxonomy (NCBI): domain Eukaryota; kingdom Metazoa; phylum Arthropoda; class Insecta; order Trichoptera; family Lepidostomatidae; genus Lepidostoma; species Lepidostoma basale. The sequence goes on along the minus strand of JAHDVF020000749.1, from coordinate 103,019 downwards.
ATGTTTTAATTTTCGGTAAACTTAAGGGGTTAACACTGGAATTCCAAGACGAATTTAATCATATATGAATTAAAACTTTTTTTTCTACTTTAAAGTTTATTTTTCTCGATGCCCAGGAAGGCCGCCAAAGAGATGCAGAGATGGCTGGACATCATCATCCCAGGCCAGTCCACCGTCACAAACAGGTCATACAACCAAAAATAAGAGGAATAAGAAGAAAAAGAAGAAGAAAATGAAGAAGAAAATGAAGAAGAAAAGAAGAAGAAGAAGACGAAGAATTTTATTTTATATCATTGTATTTTAAATTATTTGTTTTAGATTTATTTTGTGGACGTTGGACGATCGAAGTGTGCGCGGGAGATGCTTATTGGTGGCGATGAGGTTCGCAACCCATCACACCGCGTCTCCCGCGGGGACGAAAAGAGAAGGATGGATTGCCGCATCGGTTAAAGTGTCGCAGTCTATTATTTCTGCCTACCCCCTTCGGGGAGACGGCGTGATGGTTAGTTAGTTAGTTAGTTTTCCAAGGTTTTCACCGATAAAGTAGGTGTAAATCAAGACATAAAAATAATTTTAACAAATCCTTACAAAATGTTTAAAAAAATACATGATAGGTATAAGACGAGTGATCCAATATTAGGCATGCCATCTGATACCTGTAAATTACTAGATCACTCACTCTAATTAAATTTCATATAGTCTTTTAAAATTGTACAAATAATTATAAATGAATCAAGATGTTCATGTAATTAGTACAAGGTACAAATGAATTTCTTGATTAAACATCATTAAAAAATACGGCCATGAATGCGACAAAATAAACACTACTGCACAGCTGTCTCCCTCACTCTATCCGATTAGCTAATTGTGATCAATTGATTGTATTGATTGGCGACACCATTCTTAAAAGACTTGGATAATCTTACCAATGACAAAAATAATTAAATTCAATACACAACGATTATTATTGAATTAATTAACAATTGCAATGATTTACCATTCATTATCATTACAGTCGTCGGCATGCCGTCATCGCAAACGCATATATCAAAACATGCTAAGATGGTAGTGCTCAATGTTGCTCTTGTACCGACTCTTATGAATGAAAGTGAAGCATGGAACTGGCAAAAGAAGGATAATAGTAGAATAAATGTCTTGGAAATGAGAACTCTTAGATGAATGTGTATTTGTTTTAATATGATAGGATGCCTATTGCAGATAAGAGAAGTGAATAAAGTGTAAACAACTTCCAAAAATTTGTCATACATGGTCATAAAGAAAGACGGAATGGGGAATGTTGTAATTACATAAAGCGTGCGCTTAACCCAACCAATGACAGGTCATAAGTCCTGTAAACACCTTGATCAACCTTATTCAGTTTCCAATTTGCATCTTCGTCTCTATTGAGATACAATTTAATCATGAATAAAGTGCACTTATGTATTTACATATACGAGTATTACATAATTTGCTAATTTTCAATAAATTATGAGATTTTTTTATATTTTCCTCATTTACGTTAACCATCACGCCGTTTTCTCGAGGAGGTGGGCAGAAAGGATGAACCGTCACATTTTTTTTTTTAAATTTACAAACGTAAGACGTTAACACTTCATAATGACAAACGCTTGTATTGAATAAAATGCCGTTTATTAAAAAAAATAGTTTTATTTTTCTCCACATGTTTCGAAGACATTTCCTTATTCCTCGTGAGAATGATATAAACTAATCAAATACCGAAATATCTAAATGCTTTGTGTTTTAGACCTATAGTGTGATTACACGTGGGATCGTCAGGGTAGTTTAGAATTGTGGGAACGTCAGGATAGATTCGGAAGGGTTAGGAACGATTAGCTTTAAAATAAGATTATCAGTATTCGCCAATTAAAGAATTTGGATTACATCGGTCATAACGAAGGGTCATACAGTATTATTTCTAGACAATCACGAAGGCCAACTCTTATTCTTCTTCTTCTTCCTTATTGTAGACCTATGTGGTCTGTTCTCCAGAGAGTTGCTCCTCCTGTGAGGTAGATTCCCAGCTGTCCTTTCATATTTTAGGAGGTCTTCCACGAGGACCAGTCCCTTGAGGTTGATTATGCAATGCAATATAGGGGAGTCTGGTGGAATCCATTATTTGAACGTGACCGTACCAGTCCCTTTTTCGCTGTCTGCTCCATCTTATAATATCCTCCACCTCACATATCTCTCTTATTCTGGTGTTCCTCACGCGATCCCTCAATGTCTTGCCTGCTATCGTCCTCAGTGTCTTCATTTCGGAAGTCCTCACAACTTGTTTGGTCGGCGAAGGCCAACTCGCGTAAGATAAAACACCTGTAAGCTCTGTACAGGAGGATGGAATGACTGGAGGAAGCTCCACCATTCGCGGATGAATGTTAGAGGTTCCCCACGGAGGGAATTCCATCACAAGGTCAATATCCAACATTGGGAATATGGCTAGAGAAGGAACCATTATGCTCGTGTTATTGTTATGTCCAGGGTATTTTTAATTTGCAAGTATTTAATTTTAATTTGCAAATACTATATCCTATGCTTCTTGTATTATATTAAAAACATTCCTGGTTTTCGAGAATGCAAGAAAATAGGATCTTAGGGATAGCTCGAGACAGTCTGCCGGTGGATTCCCGACCACGTGACCGACCACTGAAAAGATAGCGAGATAATTGGCGATCCACTTCCCAAGAGAACGGAGATGCAACCAATAACATGTCATTAGACCAATAAGAAGAAGATTTACGAGTATATCGTTCTCCCAGGATTAATATATTATATAAAACCTTCGAACAATATCGGAAACAAATTTCAAAAGGAAGTGGAAAAAATAAAATAAAAAACTTGAAGTCCAGTAACGATTAAAAAATGAATATTGAATAATGTGGTGCTAATCAAATAGCACCAAATATGCACATGGTGGAAATTTAAAACAGAAATAGGAACAATACACGTAGTCTGTCAACACGGTGTGTAGACACAACAATATGAAATCAGATGTTATTGTGGAAGTCAACACGGCTGCTCGGATCAAGACATTCCTCGGGTGAAATCGGTTGCATTAACAAGCTGCAAACGCTGTAAATTAATTTTACATGCATATTCAAAACACAGGCCAAACTGAACGCATCGCTGAGAATTTAAATTAGAGCGGATTCGCCTGTCTAGGAACACTTGTAAAAAAAAAACTATGGAATTTTCTTTAGAACAACAATAACAAATTTGAATGATAAAGAACACATTTCAATGGATTGAAATTGTATTGTTAACTTCCTTAGTATAACAGCATTATTTTTTCTTTAAGAACATCTATTTTACTTTCTTTCTTTGCGCAATCAAACAATTATATTTTCTAATTAATACGAATGAAAACGAACGAAATACGACGGTTTTCTAGAAATTTTATTTTTTTTCGCATCAATGGCAAGGCCTCAGGTGGAAGGTTTGACCGAAGAAAACGTGGCAAGATCAAATCAATCAAATATTAAATGTCGGCCACGTGAAGAGTCTGAGAAATCGGCGTGCGTGCATGACACGATTCGTAAATGTTGAGGAATTGAAAGAAGTATGTCAAGAAAGAACAGTGTGGCGGTCATTCTTACTGTCTACCGGCGAGGTGGGCAAAAATAGGGGACCGAATAAGTTAACAATTGAGAAAAATTAAAACAAATAGGATTTTTTTTAACTTAATGCGTTAGAAAATACTGTGAAATTCCATCATGACGAAATTTTTTAAGAACTAAAACACTGTGTTTTCTACTTTTGAGATTATTTTTCTCGACGTAGGTATTTCGGAGGTTTTACACCTTCATCATCGGGGGAAAGACGACGACGATGAAGCTGCAAAAAAACTTAAGTCGAGAAAAATAAACTCAAAAATGGAAAAAATCATGTTTTCATTCATGGAAAAAATTGTCAAGAAAACATATTAAGAAATATATTGAATATTTGGTGTTTGTTTATTTATTTAGATGTTCAATCATAATCGATAAATCGCAATAATCTAAAAATCAGTTTACAGAGACGTCCAAAACCGACCCCTCACTGCAATATTTACGGTTGGTAGGTACATAGATATTTTACTAAGTTTTTTTTTATCCGAAATACAAAACCCAATTATCGGATTGTTTCTGTCTATATATAATTATCTATCGCATTTGTATCACCCACTGGACTGGCGGTAAAAGTACAACCAATTACACACTTCTTGCAAATTTAAAATAAACTTTCTCGCATGGAATTAGCTAATTCCTCGAATGTCCATTCTTCGGAACGATAATCTAATAAAAGTGCACGTAATTACCAGTTGCTAATGTGATTAAGAAAGTACGACTGGATTAGCCGTCCAAGTGAGAGGTGTCATCGGACTTGTTTACTCTATTGTAATGGCGCTGGCCGTAATTAAAAACGAAAAGAAAACAAATCTGTATTTACGTATCGATTGCGGTTAATTATTACAAAACAATCGGGCCTAAAGATATTAACGTAATATATATTTTAACAGGTTAACTTCCGATCACGTGTTAGTGTGTGATGATGGGTGTAAGTAGGGTGGCGATCGCGCAATTATGCGTGATAGCCCACAGTTTATATGGTTTTAATATTCCAATAACAATGGCAGTTTGATTGTCAAACTGTCTTTGGTCTGGTGTAGAATACACGTGGCAATAAAATGGCGATATCATGAGAAACAATTTATTTACAGTAACTGGGTTCAAAACGTAGTGTTGCATAAATTTTTTTTTGCTGGTTTTAAGCAACACTTCCAGTAAGTCCGACTCCTTGAGGTCCTAGAGTTGTCCTCGTGATCCCGCGAGTCTCGGGCAACGTGATCACTGGACCTTACCATCAGTGTCATACAGGACAGTGGATAAGACGTAAGACGTATATTCAGCGCTACAAAGCTGAGACCCAACAGCTGGGGAGGTAACCCCTACAGAAAATCTCTGAAAAAGATATTGGCGATAGCTGTGGCGAATAAGTATTCCCCTCGGTGATCACCAACATCAGGGGGACCTGACACGACAAAGAATAATAAAATTGGTATTCGTGTTAGAACGAAACCGTGCAGTGTGGTGACACGATCGACGACGCCAGGAATATGAACGAGGACGACGAGAGAGTTGAGTACAGTAGTGCACGTGAAAGACGCAACACGGCGGTACAAACGTACCTGGCGGTGCGCCGGGCGCCGCCTCGCTGAGCGATAGAATCGAGCTTGTAAAACAATGAAATAAAATAACTTAAATGAAAATAAGTGTTTTAATCACCACAAACTCAGGTTACCTGTAAAAGAGTGAATACCACAGTAGGAAGAGGGCTATCTGTATTTCACATAAGCGAGTGATTTGCATTCAAGAAGTTTATATATTACATCGACTTACTGAAATATACCAATTTGCTAGCTTCAATCCTTCATTTGAATGTGCAGGTAGTTAAACATCTACTAAACATTCTTGACACATTATATTAGCTTATCAAGTCGTATGAAAAAATGGCCTTCCTACAAATATGCTGCAAAGCAAACTTTGTACCTACTTGGTATGACACACATGTACCTTGGCAACTTCAATCATAAAATGATAAAAGTATTTCGAGTAGTGCGCGAATTTGACGTAGTAAGGAACAATGAAAATTGTGAATTTACTGAATATATTACGGATGAAATAACCGACAGTTTTTACATAGGATGTACAACTACATTTTTCTTTTCTGTTATAATTATCTGTACTCTACTTATCATGCAACACGTACATTTTTGCAATTAGCCGACATTTAGAATTTGATTGGCATGTTTTCCTCGCACTTTTACATTGTATTTTCATCGCAAGACTTAATATTTACTTCTATTAGCATAATATTGCTTCAAGAATAAATATTTTTTAAAACAAAAACATTTACCAAAATTTTGATAAAAGGTGCGTGGACGGCGATTTTCATCACCTCAAGGAGCTGTTGAAGACTTTCAAAACCATGTTTCTACAATATCAGCTTCAGAGTGGAGAAAATGTTTCCAGAATTGGTTTGAACGTATGCAAAAATGTATAGACTTTAAAGGCAAATATTTCGAAAAGCATAAAACACTCTGTTTCCAATTTGTTTGTTTCTGTTTCACTTTTTGTAAAAACTTAAAAGGCAACCCTCGTATGTCGATATATAAAAACATTTTTATCTCTCCATAATTAAACAATGGACGACCAAGGCAGCGACGGGAGGATGAAGTTGGGAGAGATGGGGCGAAATTGTCACGAGTGTCAGATTAGAGGGTCGAAGCGGAGAACAGGAGTTGGAGGCGAAAAATGATGGAAGTTAAGGCTCGATATGGACTGTAGGGACATTGAAGAAGAAAATTTTAACAATATTCATACCAACTTGCGTTTTATTATAGAAGTCTTATTATATTTTATGAATCCGAAATGCATTGCCTTGCTAGGACATCAAATGTTTTTCGTAATTTCCCAGTACGGGATATCTGAATACATATGACATCTGATAATTCCCTAGCAAGGCTAAACACTTTATCTTCATAAAATACAATAAAACTAATAAATAAAATAATACGGACATTATAAACATTCAATACATAATAAAGATTTTTATATCATTGTTGAAGAAATAAATAAAAAGTTATTATTTAGTGCAAAGTGAATATTTTTTATACTATATATTTTCTGCCTATATTTATATGTAGGCAGAAATAATGGACCGCCACATTGTTCTATCCTGACATACTTCTCTCACTTCCTCTACATTCATACATAGTGTCATGCACGCACGTCGATTTCTCCGACTCCTTACTTTATTGTTCCGATTTCTCTGATTCACAACAGTTATTCTTTAAATATTACAAAGCACATACAGTAAATAGACATAGTCGTTTTTTATGATTTCAGATGTCACATTCAAATATGTACTTTTGTGGTACACCACAGTTAAACGCAAGCATATTATATGTGCAGTTTCTTTATATATTATATTATAATACTTTGTAAGGAATAATATTCATTTTTGATGTACGATAGCAACACAAAAGACTCGCATACGTATATCTGAAGAATTAAAGAAATATTTAAATGGCCTTGGTCACGTAGCCTCGGGCAGATCGGGAGAAGAAGCCAAGAGAAAGAAAGTAGGAAAATTACACCATCACGAATTGCTTGAAGGGCTGAAAAAATATGTAAACACAATGCGTACGTAATAGATCTCCATTGCTATATCGAGAGAGGCTCGAGTTTGTTTTTTTTTCGTGGTGAAAGTAAAAGTGTATCCACAGCGGCCAGAAATGAAACAATTAATAATTGAATTATTTGTAAACGAAATGTGCCCGTATGGATGTGTGCAACATGTGTTACGAATACGGTTTGTAATAAGTATTATTACGACTAATTTTCCTAATTACCTCAGTTTACATTGTTAGTTTGAAAGTGGAACAAGAATATTACACATTAGAATACAAAATTAACTTTTACGTACACGATGCTTAATGGCTTAGAGTACCTTCTGAGCCGCATATGATATCTATAGGTGTACCACAGGGATCAGTCCTTGGACCAATCCTCTTCATCATATATATTAATGACATAGTTAAAAACATTGAACATTGTAAAAAAAGACTGTTTGCCGATGATGCATTGGTATACATATCAGGGGAAAACTACAAATCTATTGCGATGCCAGGATTAAAGTGATGCTTAAAGAGCTAAAAATTACGCCATTTAAAAAAAATATTACCTTCAACGTTTTATTACTAATTCACAAAATTGTTAATGGGCACACCTCCCAAGAATTTTTAAGGAAGATAAAAAGTAACCAACATGAACATCAATATGAAACAAGAAAGAAAAATAAACTAAGGCTCCCATTCAGAAAAAAAACAAATCTCAGAATTCTCTTATGTATAAAGCATTTAAAATTTATGAAGATATACTGGATGGTGTCAAAAGTGTGCAGAGCATAAAAAAAATTTGAATAGTAAATAAATATGTAAACAAAATGTAACCTTATTATTATAATTGAATGTTTAATTGTTTTTATTAGAACATGTGTACTATTTCAAGTAAATAAATAAATGGTCTTTTTCGCTAGTTTCAATCCAAGGGAATGGTTTGCTCCAAAGTGTAACATTTGTTTAGCTGGATCTTAGGATATCATTTGTTTTTTTTTTATATTTAAAAAAATAATATATGTTTAGAACAACCAGTCCTTCTTCAGTGATACATATTTAAAATATTATAAAATTGTTTACATGATCTGATAGATATTATAAAGGTTCCAAAATAATTTTTTATAACATCTGTCAGATCATGTAAATTTTTTTTTTAATATGTATCTTTATAATATGTATCACTGAAGAAGGACTGGTTGTCCGAAACATGTCTATGTAATTTTATTTTTTTTAATATTAGTGTTGTATATTATTATGATATTATTTATCGACATTTCGAAAACCGTCGATATACGATATCTTGGACCAAAGCAACGTTTATCGGTGGTACAAAATGTTCTCAGAGGACCGAGAAGATGTGAACGAAAAAGAGCCTGCCGGACGCCCGAGCACGTCAACAACAGACGAAAACATTGATGAAGTGAATAACATAGTATTGGCCAATCGTCGAATCACCGCTAGAGATTGCTGAGGACTTAAACATATCGCTTGGCTCGTGCCGATTTTTACCAATGATTTGGGCATGAGATCGGTCGCCGCGAAATTCGTACCAAAATTGCTCAATTTTCTTTGTTTTTTTGCCGCAGCCACCGTATTCCCCAGATCTGACCCCCTGTGACTTTTTCTTGTTCCCGAAACTGAAGAGGCCCATGAAAGGACGACGCTAGGCTACGATTGAGGAGATAAAGACGGCATCGAAGGAGGAGCTGAACAAGATCACAAAAATGATTTTTTGGGGTGCTTCGAGGATTGAAAAAAACGTTGGCACAAGTGTATAATATCTGGTTGGGATCACTTTGAAGGGGACAAAATAGAAATTCATGAATATATAAATAATTTTTGAAAAAACACAAAATTCGCGATACTTTTTGAACAGACCTCGTATTTCACTTTTACCGGTGAACTCAATACCCCCTATCAAATTCATTGACCTTTCTCGCAACTGCTTTACAAAATGTCAGTAAAACAAAATTCAATTCGGAGCGGTCAATCTAGCAGTTCAAGGTTTGTTATCATTCCTAGAGATTTTTTTTTAATTTATACATACCCACAAACAGGTGATATTATCTTTGGAAACGTAGGCGTAACAGCTATGTAACTTTTTTTTCAATTACTTTAAATAGCGTTTCTGAAATTAGTTACACGGTATCCTTTGATTGGGTACCTCCCTCTTGGTATTATTTTTAGATGAATAAAGTTCAAGGATTTCTGTGGTAGGTGGCAGGCGCAGTAGAGCCGCATTCCAACTATCGGAATGGTGACGTAGAGGCGATAAGAGCAGAGGGAAATGTATCCGACTTTCGGTGTGCAGAGAGCCGCGAAGAACGTAAAAAAAAAAAACAAGTCATAACATGGATTCACTATCGCGTTTTTTTTTTTTATATTATTATTTTAAAATTGAATAAACGCAGTATCCATTACGTTCAATATTTCGATGGCATTATAAAATCATCACCGTAACACGTTACACGCAAACTTAGGTATTTGAATGTTTCAATTATTTTTTTTTTTACATAACTACACGGTCAGTAAGCTGGAGTTATTAAAATTGGTTAATTTTCCGAAAGACACTTTCTCTAGTGTGTACGGCAATGGTAAATATTAATTATTAATGACGTGACCCAGTTCCTGAAAGGAACGTCGGTTCATACTCAGTTTCGACTTTAAAAGAGCTGCTTAAGAAAGCGCAGCGGAGAGCCAGGCCACATGCTGACAAAAGCGAGGGTACCTACCGCATATACGCACATAATATCATACATTTATTTCACACGTAAAAAAATTATAACACCCACGTCGATGTCATCACTTTCCACATAATATATTTTATTTAAACTATTATAACTAACTAACCATCACGCCATTTCCCCGGAGGGGTTGGCAGAGAGGATGGATCGCCACAATGCTCTGTCCTGGCATACCTCTCGGGATTCCTCTACCTTCATACATCGTACCATGCACGCACGTCGATTATTCCGACTTCGAATGTGGCCGCCTTTTAATAATTGATTAATTTGGTCATGCCATGTTTTCCTCGGTCGTCCTCGGCTTCTTTTTCCACTCACGCTGCTTGTGTACAACTTTTTAACCATTCTACTCTCATCCATTCGTTCCATATGTCCAAACCATCTCACCTTTTTTAATTTTATTCATGATGCAGTCATCTGCCTTACATTTCTTTCTTATTTCTTCGTTCGGTATTCTATCGTACAAAGTTTTCCCGCACATTCTTCTTAGTGATCTCATTTCTATGGCGTTTATCCTGCTTTCATCCTTCTTTTGCCAGCCAAGCTTCACTTCAATACATGAGGGTTGGCACTAGAACTCCATTGTGTACTGCCATCTTTGCTTCTGTGGATATATTTCTATTTGCAGTAATGATTTTGAGTGCGTCATTTATTTTATTCCCAGCACCAACCCTTCTTTCAATGTCTTTCTCCATTTTTCCGTCTCTTGTAAACATGCTTCCTAGATACGTAAATTCAGTAACTTGCTCCAATTTCTCGCCCATCGCACTTACGAGTATATCACAAATCGTCATACATTCTTCTTTCTCGAAAACCATCACTTTAGATTTAGACACATTCATCACCAAGTCACTCTTTTTGCATGCCTCATACATCCTTGACACTAAGGCTTGCAAATTTTCTTTACTGTCAGCGCAGATATATAATATATTAATAACCATATATAAATGTAATAAGATTCATGGACAAATGAACTGTATGTCAAAAATAAAATCAAAATTGTTGTAATTTAAAAGGAAAGCCTTTCATTTAGTGCATTCGTCTGCAAGCGTGCGATTTGTTCTCGATTAAGTTTCTAGCTGTTTTCATGGGAACATTGCTGCCAAGAGCTTGTTGCAGGAAATTACCCGCTAGTGGCAACAAGTAATTGTGATATTTGTGTATTTTCTTTGTATTTGATCAAACACGGGAATACGGTAAACTGAATAACATGTAACTAGGGTAATTTGTATGAAAGAAAAAATAATGGGAAATTTCTCTAGCAATATCTAAATTAACTACTAACTTCCGCGTGAGTAAACGGGTGCATGAACGCGAGAACACACACAGCCAGGCATGCCAACGAAAATACTTTATTCAGCGCAAGTTTGCACCCATTACGCGAGTAATTAAAGATGGAATAAGTGGCGGGCGTTGTATCTCATGGCAAACAATGGCTAGTGGATCTCTCACGGTGATTACACACACGTAAAGACCTATCAAATTGTATTATATATGCAAAAAATATATTCCCAACTAAACGGAAGCGATATCAGAACGATCTGATGTCTGAGAGACAGAACACAAGTTCAACTTGCATAGAATTCAATAATGGACCGGTTTGTTCGTGCCATTTCAGGTCTCCCCGATGTTGGCAATCACTTCTACAAAGGTTTAATTATATGCCTTAACTCAATGAACAAACTGGAAGCATTTGAAATGTGGCTCCATCGCCGATGCTCAGAGTTCCCTGGGCAGACATGGTTACCAATACCGAAGTCCTGAGGCGAGCTAGAGTTGACAGGGAACTGTTATCAACTATCAAGGTTCGAAAGATCTCGTATCTAGGTCATATACTGCGTGGGGAAAAGTACTACCTTGTCCAACTGATATTGGAGGGGAAAATTGAGGGATGCCGAGGGCCGGGTAGGGTATAAATTGGAGGATCTCATATCTGTATCCGCGCAAGATATGACGTGATAAGAAAGGACCCATTTTACGAATCTTGATATATTTTCAAAAAATCCCAAAAAATAATGAAAAACGAATAATTTCGAAATCTACCCGCGAAACCCCAATTCGTTTTCCGGGCGTGTGCTCAACATCGCTTACCCATGGATTATTACAAAAAATAATTATCTATTTAATAATTACTGCTACTGCGTACTGCTGTACGGATGTAAGACTTGGAAATTTACCGCAGAAGTTATTGGAAAACTCCAGGTGTTTATAAATAGGTGCCTTCGTTCAATATTCAAGATCTATTGGCCCCAAACAGTCTCAAATGCCGTTCTCTGGACCATGGCAGGCGAAAAGCCAATTAGAGAACAAGTCGCTAGACGCAAATGGCAGTGGATCGGTAAAAATCTGAGACGGAACCCAGCCTACATCGCTCAGGGCGCACTAGACTGGTCCCCTATGGGGGGAATGAGGAAGCGAGGCATACCTAGAGCCACCTGAAGAAGAGTCCTGCAGGACGAGGTTAAAGCAGCAGGCCTCACTTGGGATGATGTATGAGGCATCAGGCATGCGATAGAGTCGGGTGGAGGAGATTCCTTGATGCCCTATGCACCACGGAGGTGACAGGACAAAAAAAAGAAGAAGAAAATACAACACAATTAAAAATAGTAATTGTAATAAACGCATGTAACCGGTAAACTAAGCTACACATAACTATAGAAATAAAGTTATCAAATTAAGTGATACTTATTTTTCCGAGCCTTGACACGAATTGTTTTACAAAACTATGCTCGAAAGAGTAAATTACACTTGTTACCGAGTACTTAAGAAGTAGATATCTACGCTAAACCTTGAAAAAATATTTTTAATACAAACAATTTTTTTTGCTTCATAAACACGATTAAGGAAATGCTATATAAACTTCACATTTCATTCATTATAAATAATATACACGTACTACCACTTTCACATAGCATAAATTATGTTATATCATATTTATAAATAATCATCACGCCATTTCCATTACTCTATCCTGGCACACATATCTGAAGTCCTGAACATTCATACAGTACGTAGATTTTTCCGACTTATCACATGGCCGACATTTAAAATTGAATCAATTTGGTCGTGCTGTTTTTTTTCGGTCTTTCTTCATTTCGTGCTCCAATCAAATCATACACCTGAATTTTACTTATTTATTATTTTCAAGTGTCGTCAAAACCAACTTAATGATTTTATTTTGTTCATAACTCTTGTATTCGCTCTGCATGTCCTTCTCAACTTACCTTTGATATTATATCATACAAAGATTTACATATTTTAGACTAAGGAATTACGTTTATGCCGTATTTATTCTACCTTCAAAAGATTTCTTAAAAGCATATGTAGCTTCATATAAAAATAGATATGTATACAAGTACATCAAATTAGCACAAAGAGATATATTCATATATAGAAAAAAAGAGGAGATGCCAATTGATGGCGATGAGGTTCGCAACCCATCACACCGCGTCTCCCGCGGCGCGAAAAGAGAAGTATAGAGTGTCGCATCGGTTAAAGTATGACAGTCCATTCTTTCTGCCTACCCTTTCGGGGAGACGGCGTGATGGTTAGTTAGTTAGTTAGAAAAAAAGAAATTTTAAAAAATATTTAAGAAGAATTTTTCTTCAAAATAAATAATTAGTTTAATTATATAGAATGAAAAATGTACGAAGAAATAACTTTAGTATTCTTTATCCGTGTATTGTATGTATTGAACAAATCTGTTTGGGTATTTCAAAATACGTAAGCATATTAATCTTGTAAATTGCATGTAAGTGTATCGCACATTTCGTGAGATATTTTGTAATCCATATGTGGGTATATGTGCATGGTCGGTACGGCGCTAGAACGCCTTACGACATGATCGAGCACCGACGTGGGTTACAACCATCGTACCGGCGTTAGATTGATCGCATTACTTGCACATTCCATCATAGTGCCTGCGGAGGCGTCATACATGAAAATGTTAACAAATTTCTAACTCATTTGCGATTCAATAAGCTCCGTAACCTTACGCGTAATGACTGGAATACACGAACATGAAATTATCAATTTGTATTGGGACTCGAATGACTGGAAGTGCTACGGTGGGACATACCCTGCTGGAAGGTATACATATAAAATGCTGTGAAACGCCACCTTGCATGATAACAGCAAGACTTTTAGTAAGTTCGACTCGCTGGCGTCCGTATTATTATTATTATTATTATTTTGTTGAATTGCTCATTACATAATGACATCATTACAGCGCGAGCCAAATCGATGTAAAGGGTATAGCTATCATATTGATTCTCGTGACATGTGATAATCTATCGCCATTTTATTGTCACGTGAATTCTGCACCAGACCAACGGCAGTGTGACAATCACACTACCGTCGCAGGGAATCGAACCTGGGACCTTCGGAGTGGCAGTCAAAGCACTTACCACTCGGCCACAAAGGTCGTCAATAGTGGTCCTAGTGATCCCACGAGTCCCGGGCAATGTGATCATTGATCTTACCATCAGGGTCATAGCAGACAGGGAGAGGCGCCAAAAAACCGAGACCCACCAGCTTAGGCAAGGTAAACCATGCAGAAAATACCTGGAGAAGGCAATGTGAAACCACTAAATAACGCTTCCCAGAAAATTACTGTGACGAGAAAGCGTTCCCCACATTGATCCCCACCGTCATGGGACTTGACACATTAGAAAAAAATCTTTTCGGGAGAATTATATGTTATTGCTGTGTAAATAGATATCTTACCGATTCTCTTTGAGGTGGTATCGTCCTCTGCAGCTTCTCCACCGGGTAGCTGTGCCTCCATCCGAACAGTCTGACTATTTTCCCAGTCACGTTGTCACAGCGAGGTCCTGACTCCCGCATTTCCTGACATCACCTTCCGAACTAACGAGCTCTGAACATATAATTCACACCTCTGGCAGTCGGGCGAACGATTCCGATCTCTTTATTTCGTGTTATGTGTTGTGTTATCCAAATCGCACTGTGGAATTTTCGAATGGTGAATTAACTTAACGGTGCAAATGGAGATGGTACTCCGATGCCTTGGCACTTGGTCGTTAGACGGGACGAGCTAGCGGATATTATCTTTCACCAGCGGACACTGCAGGCGAGTTGCGGTTAACACTGCTAATGAATCTACCGAGTAAACAATGGTTACCTCCAGACAAGTGTATGCCGGATCAGTACGCAACACTAGTAGATAAGACGGGATAGAAGCACTTAAGACAGTCAACTGGAATGCAAGGACAAAAACTTCTCAATGATCACACAATTAAAAGATAACGAATCGATTAAAAATAACTTGAAAGTGTTTCAAAACAATGTTAAAATTGATGCACTTTGCTTACGTTGGCAATACTATGAGATATTTAGAAACGGAATAAATCACTTTCAGTTACTTTCACGCGATAATGTCTCACAATTCGGCATTAATACGGGCGATACAGATTAATAAATCTACTTCGGGGGCCCCGCACTTGTTCACAGCGCTGGCCGCTCTCTCGGCCGGAGTAGTTGACACTCAGGTAAAACAAGAGTCATTAGACAAACACCAGTCGGCGCTGTTTGTTTAGCAAACACGGCACGGTGAGGAACCTTCGCCAAAACGGAAATATATTATTTTTAATTCGCGAGATAACGGGAATCTGCTATTGATAAAACACCGAATGGGACACACGCTCGGGCACGACTGCGCGCAGTTTTGTGTCGGGAGGGAAAAAAGCGAAATAACGCTAAAACACGCCGGTCGGAAAATAGAAAGGTACACCGCGAACTGTGGAGTCTGATTGAATAATAAGAGTTAGCAGTTAGTAGTGGAGATGCGGTGGGGCGGGCGGAGGCGGGAGGGGCGGGCGGCCCCCACTCCCCGCCGAGGGGGCACGAACAATCACCTGTTCAGATTACAGCAGTCAGAACAGTGACGCTTGTAAATAACACGAAAAAGGTGCTGAAGAAAAATGCACAAAACTGTGGCATACGTGCATCAAATTTCACAAACGCAGCGTGTTTGATATATCGATACTTTCCTCGAATAGAACATCGTCTGTCGCGTGAGGACGGATAAGATTATTTGGAATAAATGTAATTAATTACACACTTACAAAATTGCTCGTATTTACGAAATTCTTAATCTATGTCGGGTAGTCGACTAACTCGTGAATAATCGAGATGGTATGCGGGGATTAAAAATGCGCAGATAAGCTTTTATCAAAATATACTATTTATTAGTAACGCAAAAACGTAGATAGTGATGCAAGATAAAAAAATGTATGTATCAAATGCACAGCAGAACGAATGCAATACAAGATACCAACGTACTTTACTATACCTAAACATTGAAAATAATATAACAAAAAATATATATCACGCCATATACACAATACATTATACCTCTTCGAAGTCGTTCGATTCAAATCTCCAACTAATGGAGTATTATCATCACATACAAAAACATGTGTCATATATTTTGTTTCTTGTTTCTTAAACAATGATGTAAAACTCCATATTAAATATTAATCAAAATGACAATTTTCTAGGAAATTATTAAATTATATTATTTATATTTCATAAGGCCATAGCACGGAGAAACATGTCATCACCTATTTCTAGTGTTTGATTTAGGAATATGCTCATGTTGTCTTAGATTATCTTGTTCTGTTTTATGGAAGATATATTTATTTTATGGGAATGAAATATGTCGCCTACAAAAACATGCCGTAAAATACAATAAAACTTCTGGAAAACCGACGTTACCTTCCATATTAATTATTTAATATGAAATACGAAGATGACATCATTGTTCAAAAAGCAATAAACAACTTTAGGGTTTTTACATAACAAACACATATTTTTTTCCACATAGATAAATATATTTATAGTTACCAAGGTTACAATATATATCTGATATACCATACAGCCTTAATTATATTAACTTAGGACTTTAATAACTAAACTTTCAAGTGTATTAAATCATTACTAAAAATAAATAAAAATATTTTGAAATGTATCAAAATCAGATTGTTATCATTTGATTTGCTTTTTCCTTCCCGTGCTCCTGTGTCAGCTATTACTTTTGACTAGATTATAAATCGAAGTTTTATTTACTAACTTAGAACATATTTTATTGAACAGTGTAGGATGTGAGGCGAGATACTAGCTCATGTTAGAGAGGGTTCAGAAAAGATTTCTCAGATATCTCTACATGATATATCTGAGATATCTCTACATGAGAGCAATCAAACTGCTGAACATGATCGCTTCGGAAATCGATGTCTTTCATATTCGTGAAAGTACGTTCAGAAGATAAATACCCTTGACTTTGGAGAGTATCTTATATTCCTAATGTCGAACCATCTCTCATGCGTTCCTGGTATTATATATTTATTATATTTTACCTGTTCTCGATAGATGTCTTAAACTATAATAATTGTTTGTAATATCTTTTGAGAAAATAAACTGATTTGATTTGATTTGATTTGATCATCATGGGCAAAGTGGAGGGAAAGCGACCACAAGGACAACCCCACCAAGCCGCTGGTCCGATCAAATCAGGAAGCTGACTGGTCTCTCATTAGCTGCAGCCTGGAGACTGACGGGCGACAGGAGCGCATGGGGTGCCATGTTCAATTTTACAGGATTGACACGATACTCAATCACGAGGAATACAACTGAGAATAAGAGCAAGAGAAAAAAACTATTTTAAATAATTGGTTATTTTTTTACTTATAATAATTGATATGACAATATCTTTAACATCAATAACACAATGCTGCGGTAATTTCACGATTCTGCGGTCGTCTTATTATTACTATTGACAATGCCAAGCCGCGGCCGTGGTGGGTGGATGAAGCTGAGCTGCAAGTAGTCCAGCTGTAGCATCAGAGCCATAATTAAAAGAAAACGTAAAATAAAATTCTAATATAATACTGCAGATGAATACTAAATGAAATCTTGCAAGATCGTGTGAAACGCCGTAAATGAAAACGGATAATTATACGGTAGGTTATTTATTGAGATATTGAAAATTTAATTATAATGAAACTTTTTATAATTTTAAAGTACATGCAGTGAAAATTTTTCTAATGTACATAATAATAAAATGGACGATTTATTCAGCGCCCATTTTTATGAATTCATCATCTCAAAGGCGCTGCACAAAATACTCCATGTTACAAACTAGTTATGAGGGCTGCGACTGACGCAGTCGATCAACATTTCCATCAGGATATGATGATTTGAAAAGGTGCGTTTTGAGTCACGATCTTGACTCGGGTTCTCAACACACTTGAGATTTGCAGGAAAATTGTTCCAGGCTAAAGGGCCGCGAAGGCTTGACAGCATTTCGGCAGACAATCTACCCATCGCAGTGTTCAACTAACTAACTAACCATCACGCCAGAGGATGGATTGCCACATTGTTCTATCCTGACATAGCTCTCGCGCCTCTTCTACATTCACACATCGTGACATGCACGCTCGTCGATTGTTCCTACTTCGAACATGGCCGCCTTTCAGTAATTGATTAATTTGGTCATGCCATGTCTTCCTTGGCCTTTCGAAGTGAATCAAACAGATACCAATGCGCTACGAAACTGAAACGATAACATATTTGATATTAATATTTAAAAAACGTTTTCTATAAGTTTAATTATATTACATGTGAATGATGAGTTCGCCATGTCGCCATGGCGAATTCCAAAGCAAACGCGCACACCCAATATAAAATAATAAAACTTCTAGAAAACAGACGTTTTCATAAATATCAAATATTTCATGGATTTCTACATCAATAAATATGAAATAAACAATAAATGTGTAATTGATTGTATGATTATTTAAGAATTAAAATCACCGTATGTTAAAACCACTACAAACTACCAAACAGGTTACTGCCTTGACAGCGAATGAATGAAGTGGGTTTTAAACTCATACAAAAAATTGCTAAGTGAGAATCTATAGGACCCATCGTTAAATAAATACAAGGGGTTCTAACGGATATTAGGGTTACGATGGGGTACGCTCTGGCGAGAAGTATACCTCTATAAAATGTCGTAATGCGCCATGTTGCAATGACACCAGCAACACTACTGCCAAGTCCAACTCTCTGGCGTCCACGTGTGGTCTCTTAGACCCCGCGAACCTCGGGTAATATCATTTAAAAAAAATTGGTTTGAGAGTTTTTTTGCACTAATCACCACACTGGGCAGACGAGTTGGTGATCGGAGAGTTTACCTACTTGTTCCAATGGCGCTACTGCCCGTTAACGGATTCTGAAGTGGAAGCCACGCACAGGAAGAATTGGACGTCCCCCTGCCCGCTGGACTGCTGGACGTGGATAGATGAGAGTGGCAATGGATAGGGGGTAGTGGGATACTTTGGGAGAGGCCTACATTCAGCAGTGGACAACAGACGGATGATACGATGGATTTCCAATGCCATAAAACTGGACTCACTCGGCTGAAGGAAGGCAACCCCAACAGAAAATCTTCCAGAGAAGGCAATGGTACACAACTCCGGGTATCATTTCCCGGGTCATCTCTATGAAGATGAATCAAGCCATGGGCTCTAGTCCCGGGCGACACTTGTAAAAACCGAGCTGCTGACAGAGAAGCCTGCTCTTAAATGATAGTCAACGTCGGGAGGACCTGACAACGAGAGAAGAAGAAAAAAACGGGGAGTCAGTGATACGTAAACCGTTTTTTTTTATTTAAGGTAATGGTCTAGGGCATAGGTTTCCAATCTTTTCTGGGCCACCGCCATCTTTACAAGAAAAATAAACGTTCAACGCCCCCTTCCCATAAAAAGTTATTCCAAATATTTAGAAACACATAGTTAAATTTTAAAATATTATTAAATCTTTTATGTATCTGAAAACGACATATGGTAGAATACCGAACGAAGAAAAGGAAAAAATGATTAGCGTGTTTTTGTTTTTGTTTTTTTAGACTATATTTTTTTATCTGCCCACGATCTCTATTTTTTCTGGGTCTTCTACTGCCCCCCTGAAAGTCTCAAACGCCCACAAGGGGGCGTTATCGCACACTTTGAGAACCTAGGGTCTAGGGGACAGAAGCTTGGCTCCTGATCCAGGGGATTAGGGTTCAATCCTGGACGTGACCCGATTCCTCCTTCTTCATACTAATGAGCTATTTTCTGCTCATATTAATGATTGTATGAAATCATCTAATTAAAACTATAATATAATAGTTAAAACTAATGTGGCCAAGTACGCATAAAACAACTCATGATAAAGCAGAACATAAATAATAACGGCAGGTAATGAAAGGTAGTGCACAAATGGCCGCAATTAGCAAACTGAATGAAGTCCAGTGAAAGTATGGTACATGCAACATTTTTCCGACCGGGTATACTCCTACTAATACCGTTATCAAGTTGACAAATTAGATTGCAAATGGCAACCAGAGCGTGAGAAGCTGCACGTTCGCGGGATACGATGTTTCTAAAACAACAGTTAGTCGTACGAAATGACCGGTTTCACAAGCAACGTTATTAAAATACATACTGGAGTACTTGAATATGATATAAAATTAAATCCGTGAACAATGAGTCAGCTGATCTGGACGAAAATAAGTATTGGGATAACCGGGAAAAAGAAGACGTTGACCGACAAATATGGCCAGCCCACGGCCACTTCAGCCCGCCTATCCTCAGAACCACTTCAGACACCTCGGTTTGTTATTGAAAATTCTTACAAGCAGGTAAATAAAAAACATAAGTAATTATTTAATTATTATTTTGTTGAATCGATCATTACATCATTACAGTGCAAGCCAAATGGATGTAAAGGGTATCGCTATCATATTGATTCCCATGACATGTGATAGGTATCCCCATTTAAAAAAACTAAGTAACCATCACGCCGTCTCCCCGAAGGGGTAGGCAGAAAGAATGGACTGCCACACTTTTCATTCCTGACATATTTCTCTCGCTTCCTCAACATTCATACATCGTGTCATGCACGCGCGTCGATTTCTCTGACTCCTCACATGACCGACATTCAATATTTGATTTATTTGATCGTGCCACGTTTTAATGTCACGTGAATTCTACAACAGACCAAAGACAGTGTGACAATCACACTGCCATCGCCGGGAATCGAACTCGGGACCTTCAATATGGCAGCCAAAGCACTTACCACTCGGCCACAAAACAATAGCATTCAAGATATTTTTAACACAATGACATTAAGTAGCAAGCGGCTGTGGCAAGAAGTAAAGCGGAAATTTGAGTTTTACATAAATAATCCAGGTATAAAACGAGGGCCGCGCACAGATGGTAGATAATGAGTATGATATGATAATTGGACCCTTGATGGGGAGAACCGAAGAGCAGTGTTCTGGAAACACAAAGCCGTGAGCAGCGGCCCGACACGCCGGATGTCCGGCGAACAACCCCTAACCTATCGGGCTATGGGCCTATTAGCCAACGCCTGTGATTTCGGATTCAATCTACCAAAGGTACAACAAATTACAGGTTACCGCATTTTATAAACAAGCCTCTACTGTATCTATAAGAATAATCTTCAGTAATCAGACCTCGCTACCAAAAAAAATCTAATCAACTTTGGGTGCACGTTGGTCGGATGCAGACTAGTTCCAAATATTAATAGGATTTCCTTCTATATTCGCCTTCACATTGTGTTGTAGATTCACGTGTGAATACTTTATTACTCTTTATATATACATATACATATATGTTATGGATGATTCTTATTATTCTTCGGTGTTTGTTAGTGTAAATAAGTCTTAAGTTATAATACAATGATTTTTTAAAGTATTTCTAAATATAGGGTATTTTTTAAGAGATATACAACACATATTCAAAATGAAAAAAAAAACACATTAAAATAATGTTAATGTCTATTATATTGGCTTTATTTAATAGATAGATTTACGACATTATTGTTTAAATATGATTTCGGGCATATGAGCGCCACGGCTAGCTCGAATGAAGCGCAATCCTGAAATCCAAGTATTTGTGGATGCGTATTATCCACTAGAGTGTACGTGGTGCGAAAACGATCCATGGTCTTCCGAATAACTTGCTCGGATGGACGATTATGTCGACCGTAGAATGGACGTAGTGCACGATAAGTTTGGCGAACCAAACCATGATTTTCAAAATAATTTGCACAATTTGCAAGCGCTGTTCTGCCGTCAGTCTATTCATGGTGAAATGGCAAAACGTACTGACTACAAATCAACTGTCAACTGTCAAATTGACAGTCTGTAGAAAAAATGTTGCCAGTTTAAAAACCAAACCTCTAAAAAAACACCTTATACAAACCGTAAAAGACGACGAAGTACTTATTTATTGATCGTAGTAAGCCCTAGTGGAGTGGATTAGATTAATACTATGAAACGTCTAGAACACTGATTCCCAACGTGAACAATATTAAAGTCTTCTCAAAACAAATCCAAGCCCCGGAAAACTTATTTATTATATAACAAGTATCGTAATTACAATGATTTAATCAATTAAAAAATATACAATATATAATACCCCTTCGACAATTACAGTGAACGATTAAAAAAAAAACACCTCGTAAATGGCAGTAGGCCTAAAATGTTTGGGAAACTATGGCTATAAGTCTAGAAGAATTCTTCAAATATCCTGGACATACCTGGTAAGCAATTCTGAAGTCATATTAAGTGCAAGCACCGCTAGAGTATTTCCAATTAATAATGTCTGATAAAAAAGGTGGACCACTTCAGATATCTCGGCTCTATTCTCACCAATGATGGCACGATTGAAAATGACGTAGAGCATAGAATAAACGTAGGAGGATGGCTTAAATGGCGTGCCCTTTCAGGAGTTACTTTGCGACAGCAAAGTACCCGTGCAAATAAAAGGAAAAGTGTACCGAACCGCTGTAAGACCTGCTATGCTCTATGGATCGTAATGTTGGGTTGCAAGACGACAAGAAGAACAGAGGCTGCACGTAGCAAAAATGAAGATGCTGAGGTGGGCCGCCGGGGTTACGATGCTGTATAAAGTTAGAAATGAGCACGTCAGGGGTAGCCCAAAAGTCGCTCCCATAGCGGAAAAAAACTAGAGAACGTCGACGTCGGTGGTACGGCCATGTGAGCAGGAGGAACAATGAATACATCGTTCACAAGACCCTGCAACTGGAAGACGGAAAGAGGGGACCAGGTCGGCCTCCTGCAACGTGGATATCCACAGTTAGGAACGACCTGAAGGCGCTGCGACTGGACAGCCAGATAACCCTGGATCGTGAGACTTGGCGGAGCCGTATTAGGAGAGCCGACCCCAAATAACGGGAAATGACTAGGCGAAAGAAGAAGTGGCACACTTGTAAATGTCCTACATGCGGTAGCTATCGAGTCCGCTTCACCAAGGACGAACCAATGCACTACCACTCAATACAACTTGTCGAACATCTGTATTCCTACACTTCAGCGTGATTCTGGATCACTCGACATTGCATTACATAATGCACTTGACCCAAATAACCCAGCCTACAAGGTTTAATCGATTGGGCTACACAGACATCTTCATAATATACAGCACGACATTGTAATATCTTCATCGCCTGTCGTCTTCTCGGATCGATTCATAATTGCGGCGTAAGATTTTCCTTTCAAATACACGAAGGGCTCTTTCATTTCGCTCTATCAGCGTCTATGGTTCTGAAGCTTTTAAATTTGTTATTAACATTCAAATTAATAAAAGACAAACTTAAACAGCGAAAAACCAAAAAAAAAAAGTATTATGAATAATATAAAATTCAAAAAAGGTAACTTTTTTATTTATTTTATACATATATTTTTCTACTAATTACCTTAAAATTAAAACGAAGAACGACAGAAGACGTGATAGACGACGAACAGAAGACGTGATAGGCCCAAGTTGACGCGGATGGAACTCATTCAAAGGAATATCAAAAGATACCGGATTCCACCAGACGCCAAGTCAGTCCTGGAGATGCCGTACAAGAAGTGCCGACCCCAAGTAAATGGGACAAGGTTAGGAAGAAGAAAATAAGAGGTTTCATTTTGGTTCTTTCAAGATTAGTTTAAAGTAACGTATTTTTAAATGTTGGTAGTCTAGGTACACACGATCCAGACATATGTCTGCATCAAATAAGAGAATAGATGAGACCTAGCGCTTGAGCACACACCAGTGTAAGCGCATAATATCGGCCTTGTAACGTTTCGGCAGATTTAGGCATCAAAGTTCCGAATGCACGGTGTGATTTGCAATGTCACCGCTTCCGATAAGCGGATCCGACCGTGAATCGTCTAAATAATTGTGAATCCGAAGATTCAACTAAAAACAAACAATTATTTCCGCATTAGGATACGAGATTGCTCGCTCCAGCGCCCCCGGAGGCTATGAGAAGCTGCAATCAATGAACTAATTAGAAAAATATATCCTAGTTTGAAAAATCCATAATCCTTGAACATTTAATTTAAAATAACTAACTAATTAACCATCACGCCGTCTTGTAGGCAGAAAGAACCGACCGCCATACGGTTATTTCTTGACATACTTCTCTCGTTCCTCAGCATTCATACATCACGTCGATTTCTCCGACTTTTCACGTGGCCAACATTTACAAAAAAAATAGAAGAGATAGTACTAGCTATTTACGTTTATTTTATATTATGTATACAAAATAATTGAGTAAAAACTAAGTAACCATCACGCCATCTCTTTACTGACATACTTCTCCGACTCTTCGCATGGCCGACATTTAATATTTGATTGATTTTATATGATACTAAAATAATCAATTGTTTTTGTGGTAACACTATGATACTTAAACATTATTTACTGTTTAATTTCTTCTTCTTCATGGAAACTATCCTGAGGATTGGTCTGCAACAAGTTTTACTCGTTTCCTCCACTCAATTCTGTCTCCAGCCAGTCTCTGCATATCTGTGTCCCTAATCACCTGGTCCATATAAGAGTCCTTTTGGGCGACCTCTGCAATTCCTGCCATCGACTATCACCTCGTTATTATATCACAATTTATATTTATAAAATTGTTGCTACAGCTATTTCGCCAATCTATGTTGGCCTCACTCTTTGCTAACAACTTCCCATTCAACAGTTGATCGTAACACCTGATGATGTCAACAACGATTGGCGAAAAATAAATAAACTGTGATATAAAAACAGTGTCTCAAATTAAACAGCTAATGATACTTATAAAAAGATAATTTAGCCTCATGGAACGAACGGATGGTGAACTTTACAGTAGCATTAGATTATTATACACGACCATTAAAAATTACTGAATTCCTCTACCTACAGGTATGACTAAATTCTCTGATATATTTGAAACAATGGACAATACAAGTAAACAAAATAGACTCTGTTCATGTAATTTTCAATAAACTGCGTAATATAAATTATATTTATAATATCAAAATCTATATTACATATTAATATAGATTTTAATACATTATGTATTATATTATTATCATCATCAGCCGTCTGCCATCCACTGCTGAATGTAGGCCTCTCCCAAAGCCCGCCATCGCCCCCGTCCATTGCCGCTCCCATCCATCTATGTCCAGCAATCCTCTTCAGATCGTCGGTCCATCGGGCAGAGGGACGTCCAACTCTGCGGAATCCTGTACGCGGTCTCCAATCCAGAACCCGTCTCCCCCATCGGCCGTCAGTTCTCCGACAGATATGTCCAGCCCATCGCCACTTCAGCCTGCCCATCCTCAGAGCCACCTCAGTCACCTTGGTTTGTTTGCAAATGAATTCGTTTCTTAATCTGTCCCTCAAGGTTATTCCGAGCATGTCTCTTTCCATGGCGCGCTGGGCGACTATATTATTATATATATTATATATTATTATTATATTATTATTTTACATTAATTTAGCAATAAAAACGTGATCTATAAAGTGAACTGCGCAAATAGTGACGTCACCGTTGGAAATTGTTAATGTCGTAGTATCTACCTGTATTTTGTTTACAGCGCTTAACGATTTCGTCTTATCGAAATAAATAAACAAGTCATATTTTAGGCTAAGTATAAAAAAGGCAGTATTATTCATAATATTCAAAGTATGTATGAAGTCGTTCCAACGAATTTATTTTATAAATCATAACCATTTTTTTTCTCGTTTGAGGATACCTTTGAATGTTTCCGATACCTGCAGAGCCCTCTATCACACACCAGCAAACTGCAATAATTGTATTCATGTTGCGCCATCTACCGGCAGTAGTCAGAACTGCGTTGAAAATATAACTTTATTCTTAACAACAACAAAAATGAAATCGCTAATAAAATGTAAGCTCTTTCGTTTCGCATGTTAACGAACACGAATTAATTTCACAATACGATAAATGGTACATAAGAAAAAGGCATTAAATCAAATTCGGATACATCGGAGTCAGGCGACAAGATAATAATTTTCGTAATAACATATCTAAATGAATGAGTAATGCGAATGTGGTATAAAGTTAGGTAGTTTAAAAGTATTTAAAGCCCACAGTGTTTTAGAAGTATTTTGTGTATTGCGTAGTCACCACATTTTAATTTGAGGACTTAAAGTTTGTTGAAGTGGAAGGTAGGCGTTAATTATTAGAAATCAACAAAATCTTAATGTCGCACGTTCTAGAATGACATGTTATATTAGGAAGGAGGCGTATGTTGGAATATTTTACAAATGATATTACTGGCGACGAACTGACCACAAAAATATATCAAAATGTCGACTTCTCAATGTATGAATCAAATCAAATGATTTAACATTTTTTTTATTGAAGTTAATTTGAAATAATAATTAAATAAAAATATTTTTTTAAAGTATATCCACTTTTGTCTTTATTTTGACAGCGGTAAGTTTCGCCAAGCTCGCCGGCGTCAACAGACTGGTGATACCGGAAGCTGTCGAAATAAAGACAAAAATGGAAGCAGTTATAATAATGATAATAAATTGGATAAATAATAGAGCGATATTTTTATGAATTATTCATCTCAAGGGCACTGTAGATAATGCTCCGTTTTATGAACTAGTTAAAAAAATAAACATATTAGAATGAGGGGTGCACCCAACGTAGTCGATCAACCCTTCTTATCAGGAACGGATAATTTGAAAAGGTGCGTTTTGAGTCTCGATCTAAACTAACTAACTAACTAAACTAAACTCAGTTATTTGAAAACATCGTTTTATTTAATTACTGTGTACGAATCAAATTTTAATTATGTTCTTTGGGATGTATCTGAAAAAACTTACCTCATTCCACGTCGATCGACTTATTGAAGTGCAGTGAGGTTGATGATTCTGATTATGATTTATCAAACATCCGGAAAACAGAGTGTACAACGATCTTCGAAACGTCTGTCGTAGATGAAACTAAAACACACCCAAAATTCCAAGAATCATTCATTAATAAAATGCACTGAAAAGGCATTTTATTGACTGTACTTAGATATAATTGGACGTACTCAGAAGACCAATTGGACAACCAAGGCTGCGATGGGAGGATGAAGTTGGGAGAGATGGGGCAAGATTGTTAAGAGTGTCAGATTGGAAGGTCGAAGCGGAGGACAGGAGGAGTTGGAGGCGAAGAATACTGGAGGCTAAGGCTCGATATGGGCTGTAGGGCCATCGAAAAAAGAAGTAACCAGATAGTATTTTTACGCGTGTCAGTGTTATTTTTAAGAAATAAAATAACATTACACGTGCGTAAACGTAAATGTATCAATAATGAAGATTCACACGTTGTAATTACTTCATCAAGAATCAATTGTTATCCGGTGATTAAATGCTATCAATAGGAGGAACACAAGGTAAAAACAAATTTATGATCGCAATTTTGATAATTCGCGATTCGGGCTACACGTATGAATAGGAACTTAATTCTCGTGCGTCTGATGCGATCTCCCGATCGTTTAATTACACAAATTCGCACGTGAGCGGAGAGGCTGCGGATCGGGCGCCCGGGTGATGAACAATCGGAATTGAGGTAGTCGCAGATTGCCTACGACGGATTTCCATACAGTAGAATACTCCCACGGACTTTCATAGTCTCACCGCGTCTGGGATACAGGCATGTTCTCGTCAGGACCGGCTGCATTATTAAGTAAGCATAAATATTTTCATTACATTAAGACACTGAGAGATCGCGTGAGGAACACCAGAATAAGAGAGATATGTGAGGTTGAGGATATTATAAGATAGAGCAGACAGCGAAAAAGGGACTGTTCAAAGAATGGACACCACCAGACTCCCCTATATTGCATTGCACAATCAGCCTCATGGGACTCGTCCTCGCGGAAGACCTCCTAAAAGATGGAAGGACAGCTGGGAGTCTATCTCACAGGAGGAGTAACACAGAGATTAATGGAGAACAGACCACATAGGTCTACAACAAGGAAGAAGAAGAAGAAAAAAATGACTAACACAATAAAAAAATAGGTCAACACAAATGATTTGAATAATAAAAGATTTTTTTTCCTTATTTTTTATTGTATTAAAAATACTTTACACCATTATATAAAAGCTTGCTACACACTCGAAACTGTCATAGAACGCAGCGGCGCCCATTCGTCAGTTATGCTCTTGCACTTTCTAGGTCCGTCAAAAAAAAAAAAAACACGGAGTTAAAAAGTAAACTGTTTCATATCCTGATGTGAATTTTGCATCATTGCTAAGACAACAAATATAAAATATAACGCGCATCACTAATCAATGCAAAAGCATTTACGAATATATGGAAATAACACATAATTGAAGTTACGGTTAATGTGCAATTTTGAAGTCTCCCCTTTTGGAGTCCTACGTAAATATTTAAACAACTTACCCATATAACACGTAATATGAGATAAGGGATAAAAAAATTACTGGCCTCGCCTTCGAATAAACCATTATTAATAAGTCCATACGCCTACTTCAGAATATTACATTAAATTAAGTGGAGGGGAAAATATGATTAAGATATGAATATTATTAATCTAACAAGACATATTTGTAATATATGACTAATTTATAGAGAAGGGGTTTCGCATTTCGCACGCTTAATAGAACACTGGCTTAACTAAAAAAAAGCAAGTTTTGCTCAATCCGACATGAGTCGGTGTTTTAACAAAAACAGTCGAAAAACAAGTACGAATGGATAGCGTTAACATTGTGAACGATTATCGTACTACGAATGGATAGCGTTAACATTGTGAACGATTATCGTACTACGAATGGATAGCGTTAACATTGTGAAAAATAGATGGATAGCGTTAAAACAAGCTTCTGTCAAATGTTAACTCAATTATGACCTAAACCATAATCGGTCAGTTTACGATTAAGCGTGCGATTTGTTTAGCTTTATCAGCGCAATCCCTCTATTTTGCCGACGAGTGTTATGACCTTTTCTACAAGGTTGAACTGGCTATGTGACCAAAATATTTTAATAGTCTTTGAGAGCACACCCTCGAGTCTTACCATGATGCCCAGCTAGCAGCACAACGTTATTGCTTCTTACGAAATTACATTTCTAGTAGTTTTTGATATGCATCGCTTGTGAAAGCACAGTATTTAATGAATGTTATATTTTAAGACTGTATTGAGAGTGTCTATAAAACAATGAGACTAATAATATTATAACTAAAAAATTTAATTTATATTCTTCTCTAGTTTCAATCCAAGGGATTGGTTTACAGCACAGTGTTACATTCTGCTGGTTCATGGGATGCCTTTTAATGTGGTAGTTTCCCGTTGCTTTTCACATTTGTATGCAGCAGGTTATTTGAACCCAATTCTAATACAACTTTTTAGCTGACGATTGCTATGACATGTGATCTTCGTTTTGGCAGTCTAAGTTCTTCCAACTCTTCCACGATGTTCATCTAATGATATTATAGAAAATATTTTAAATTTCTATATGATATGAATAAAAATATACAGAGCCCCGCTTTCGAACAATAAACCCTTCAATTATATAATAAAATAGTGAAATGATGACTATCTCCTCGCCGGCGCTTCATGGGAGAGTACACCAAGAGCGCATGGCCCCATCCGACCCTGCCAGGATTTCCACAGTCGAGTTACGAAAGTGGGCTATACACAATGGGTATTAGGTCAAACGGCAGCGGTACTCTAGAAAAATTATTATGCATAAACAACGCGTAATTTTATAAGGCGGGCGCGCTGTCGAATTTCACAATGGTTGCGTAAAAAAAAACGGCCGCGTGACAAAATAATTTATCGCACCTCGGAGCACCGGTCAACGAACTAAGAAATTAAGATCAACTTTTAACCGGGGACGGCGGCGACTGCTATTTGCAATTCGTAATGCAAAATACATGCAGCTCGACCAGTGGCGTTACAAAAAAAACGGAACTACACTTCGTAAATCTTTTCGATATCTCATTCGTCGTTTGCCATCATTTGTGATCGGTCCCCCTTGTTTGCAGACGACACACTCTCCAATCATGTCTCTAGCGTAAATCTTAACCAATTGAATAATAATGTAAAATATTTAAACATAAATCTAAAACACTTTCAATAGTTTTTACACCAACATGTTTCGCTTCCTCCGGAGCTTCGTCAGGGTTACAAAATAAACAGTTTAGTTTATTTACCCTGGCGAAGCTCCGGCGAAAAAAATAAAGTGGTGTAAAAATTAGTAAAAGTTTTTTAATAATACTAAGCAAAAAATTAAGCGCTTCATACGAGAGCAAAAAAAAAAGTAAAATTAAAAAAAAAAGCTCCAAACTTAAAGTCTTCAACCAGTGTGTCTTGCCAGTCATGAAGTACGGAGCCGAAGCGTGGACACTGACAAAAGGTCTAGTCTACAAATTGAAGGTCGCCCAACGCGCCATGGAAACAGCCGTGCTTGAATAACCTTGAAGGACAGATTTAGAAACGAATTTATTCGACAACAAACCAAGGTGGCTGAGGTGGCTCTGAGGATGGGCGGGCTGAAGTGGCGATGAGCTGGCCATATCTGTCCGGAGTGGAGTGGATTCCGCAGAATTGGACGTGCCCCTGCCCGCTGGACCGACGATCTGAAGAGGATTGCTGGAGCGGCAATGGAAAGGGGGCGGTGGCGTGCTTTGGGAGAGACCTACGTTCAGCAGTGGATGACAAACGGCTGATGATGAATATGAGAGTATATAAAATATTTCATTGGGTTTTTTTTGTATTAATGACAGCATAATTTAAAAAAAAAATGCTTAATGCTGACCTGTCCACCGTGGGCACTGATGAACTAGAAGCTTCAAAGAACTTTCCGGTACATCAATTTATCACCAAAGGGAGTGATATATGGAGTATAAATAGGAAATCATATAACAAAATATGGTTAATGCAATAGACACACAATTAGTAAATGAAATGTTTCTTAAAGATGAAAGTCCACAAAAACCTACCTAATATGTCTTTTGCATCGCAGAGAAAGTGTTATTTCGAATAGTATCATACGACGACTCTTCAGTTATTGCATATGGATATATAAGATTCGTCGAATACCTCATTTCTGTTATGATTTTGTTATTCGGCTGCTTGCCGTTCCTCAGCAATTAAAGAATTTACTACAACATAGAACGATATGATTAAAGATAGTTCAGTTGAACAGCGACTGGTCGCTAAACCACTGACCTATCGGAACTATACAATCACCATTCAAGTATATCGCTCGATATTCTCGTGACAATGGTACCATGCGGCCGGGAAACCAAAATTTGAATAAGGAAACTAATGCGACCTTCAAAGTGAGGCAATACCAAAGAGAGACAATTCCCAGAAACATTTTTTGTCATCCTATGAACCGCCTTGAGGTATTCGAGATGTAGATACATCGAAAAATACTTCGAATATCCTGAAGGAACTAAATTAGAAACTCTGAAGTCATAGAAAAGGTAAACACTACTAGAGAATTTGGAACGTGGATAGATATTATTCTTCCGATGGAAGCGTGGCTGGGAAAATGATTTGGTGGTTGGTTTATGCGATAGCTAGCATATTTCTGTTTAGCCCAGAGTGCTTCTCTGAAGTAGGAAAAAGGCGAATTTAGGATCTATGTTAATAACCACATTTTCGGCCATGGTCGCATTTGTGTAAGACTAGTTGACGTTGATTTTATAGGGTATGATGGAAAAAATCTCATTAGTTTATAGAATGAAGGTGTCTCCGCGCACAGTATTACTGTAATACCAGGCGCCTCTGGAAACGACACAAACTAGACTAAACTATCCACTATTAATGGCAAGAGAATGAGAAGAGTATTTTTAGGGCCAACTATTTATTGTTTCTTGACCAATGATATAAATTCCATATTAAATAATTAATACGCATGAAAACGTTAAATATTAAATGTCGGTCACGTGAGTCAGAAAAATCGAAGTGCGTGTAACACTATATATGAATGTAGAGGAAGCGATAGAAATATGTCAGGACAGAACGGTGTGGCGGTCCATTCTTTCTGCCTTTCCATCCGGGGAATCGGCGTAATGGTTTGTTAGTTAGTTAGTTATGAAAACGTCTGTTTTCTAGAAATTTTATTATATTTTATGTGAATTATTATCATTTGAAAATTCCTCAACAAGGCGAAACATGTTATTTCCATTAAGTATACCGTTGACGTGAGGATGATAGAAAACTGTTTTTGAGTAGGGGAAGAGGAACAGTGCCTGGAAGAAGGGATTGTAGGAGATAGCATTCTGTTTGAGGCCATTTTGATTTGGCAAAGAGGTTGATAGACTATCAGGGGAGGAGAATTTCGATATTTAGACATTTTGTTTTTTATTATTTTCCGTATGCCAGTCGTCAGTAATGAGTTTAAAAATCTGAAATGTAGCATACTACGATCGTGTACTTAAGGATCAAATATCCGAAAATGAAGCAAAGTTCTTGACTCTAGCTAGTGAAGCTAATGAAGTATGATAAGATCATGTATGGTTTTTTTATTCAGTCTGTGCAGCAAGAAATCATAACAATTAAAATTTCACAAAGCGAATGACACGTTTTTATAACCAGTCGACGCATACGAAGTTTTCATTGTTATGGGTATTTCTGTCAACTATTTGTCGATTCCACATGTCTGCAAACAATCGTATGAATGAAGCAATGTTTTCTACATACACAAAAAATATATCGTGAATGAATAGATGAAATTTCACGTAATTAGCGATACTATCAGAGGTAATGCATGCCAAGTTAACCTTACTAACCCAACCTTCGAAACAATCGCAAATCACGCGTCAAAATATACATATGAGTGCTATAAAAAATAAACTTAATAAACATTATACATAGAAGACAATTTGGCGTGTATTTCAAAGAAAACCATTCAACTCAACAATTTATATTCCTTACACTTGTGCATACTATAGTTATTGTTCACTTATACTTAAAATTATAATAGTAATAATAATAAATTAGTTAACTTATAAAAAAATGTGATTTTTTATAAACTTATCATCTCGAGGGCACTGTAAAAAAATAATTATAATACAAACGAGTTAAAAAATAAATATTTTAAATATAAGCCTTTTTAAATAGTCCATTGTTTTGGCCGAAACACTATGATACCTCAACATTTTAAGCTGTTAAATGAAAGAACTTTGTTTTTTGTATCACAATTGTATTTTATTTTACCCATTTTTATTTTACAATTGTATTTTATTTTACAGTTTATAAGTATTTTTAATATCTGACGCAGTCGATCAATATTTACATCAGAATAGTGGGTTATTAGTATCTTATGGGAATAAATATTTTTTAATTAAAAGGCAACAATATTAACGTAAAACAAATACAAGAGAGTTGGAGACATTTTTTTTTGTTAATTCCAGCTGAAATTATGGAAAATTTGATCATTCATTCACAATGTGGTAGAGTTAGAAATTATCGATTTAAAATGTTAAAATAATTCACTTTAAAACAATGTTGAGCGTGTTTAAAAATTTCCTAGAAAAAGTTAGAAACTGACTAACAATGCGTTGAAAATCAATTACTCACTTCGTCTCCAATCTCCCCCACCA
Organism: Lepidostoma basale; assembly: GCA_022606425.2. NCBI lineage: Eukaryota > Metazoa > Arthropoda > Insecta > Trichoptera > Lepidostomatidae > Lepidostoma > Lepidostoma basale. Next base: position 69,133 of record JAHDVF020000749.1, on the reverse strand, counting down.
CGTCCTAACTAGTGCGCTTTAGCGTTCATGTGGAATGTGTGAAAATATATATGCTTTGCGATTTGAAATTGCACTCCAAAATATTTCCGACATTTCGCAAGAAGAATCACCGATACGCATCAATGAATACCAATAATTAACTTATGACTAATACGGATGAAAACGTATGTTTTCTAGAAGTTTCATTATAATTTATGGGAATGACATGTTTTGCCTGACATTATCAAATATCACATTTAATAGAGCCTCAGATAGGCGAAACATGTCATTCCCATAAATTATAATAAAACTTCTACAAAACACGCGTTTTCATTCATATTAATAATTTAGTTTTACATCATTATTCAAGAAACAATAAATATTATTGATCATTTTTTTCGTCCAATCTCTTCATGCATTCAAAACATTATTGTTAAATAAATATAATAATTAAAAAATATTTTTATACAAACGACGCGCATAATTCTCAAGACGAATATTTTATTACGAATACAAAATATTCAAAATCATCAGAAATTTTCAAAAAGTACAAGAAAGGTACCTGCTGCAATCCGGGTTTCACAAAAAAATATCAATAAGAAAAGGTTCTTAGGCCGAAAACCGACCATTCTGGGGTTGAAGGGCAGGAACAATAAATTAAACAAACACTTTAAATCCACCCCGGGTTTAGTAAAAGGCAACACTTAAAATTCAGAAACCACAAATTCTAGGAAAGCATTTTAATATCATGCGATTTGTATAGAATACAAAATTTTAAATAAAATGTGTATTCCCACTAAAAACATATTTATATAAAATCAATTTGATGAATAAATTTATACAAAAATACTAAGCAGCAAGACTGATAAGGGGTGTGCCAAAGAGTTGTCACATAACACAGCATCTTAAGGAGCTCCACTGGCTGAAATGTCCAGAAAGGATACAATACAAGCTCTGCTGGACGGTCTATAAGGCGTTGCATGGAATGGCACCAGCTTATATATCTGAACTCTGCATCAACGAGAACCTGAATGCTAGACAGTCTACATTGCGATCAGCTAAGTCTTCTGCGATCGGTAGATTGACTGTGCCAAAACGCTGTCCAAGCACAAACTTTGGCGACCGAGCCTTCGCGGTAGCCGGCCCTTCAGCCTGGAACAGTCTTCCAGCAGACCTTAAGTGCATTGAGAATCAATCAGAGTTTAGATCGAGACTCAAAACGCACCTTTTCAAATTATCATTTCCTGACAGGAAGGGCTGATCGATTTCGTCGGGTGCAGCCCTCATACTAAATATGTTTATATATATTTTTTATCATCATCATTATTATTATTATTATCTAGTTGATAAAACGGAGCATCTTCTACAGCGCCCTTGAGATGAGCAATTCATAAAAATGGCGCTTTATAAATTAACCAATTTATTATTTATTATTATTACCATCAAGCCGTTTCTTCAGAGGGTAGGCAATAAGGATGCCATACAGTTCAATCCTGACATATCTCTCAAGATTTTTATATATCATTCATTGTAACACGCACGCTCTCAATGTTTTCCTCAGCCTTTCTAGACTATTCGTTTCCATTCACACTGCTTCTATTCCTTGTATTCCTTCGTTATTTCTATGTTCCGAGTTATTATTAAAAATAATAATTTTAGATAAACTTAAGGCGTTAACACTGGAATTCCATAATGACGATTTTTTCTATGAATTAAAACACTAATTAAATTAAACGATGTTTTTAACTATTTATACTTTTGTCTTTATTTTAAACGACCGGTTTCGCCAGGCTCGCTGGCATCGACAGACTGGTCTTAAAGTGAACTTCCATCGAGAGATTTCAGTACAACCATTCGATTAAATTAAAGCACTGTTTTATCTATTTTCGAGTTTATTTTTCTCGACATATTTCGAAGGCGTTACACCTTTCTCATTGGGAGAACTAAATAAACTATTTATATCGTTCTCTCGATGATGAAGACGTAACGACTTTAAAATATGTCGAGAAAAATAAAATCAAAAGTGGAAAAAACGTTTTTTTAATTTATTAAAATATCCTAATAATAATAATCATATTATTAAAAGACACAAAAGATTTTAATCCATAATATTAAAATTTATTCTACAATTAATAACGTGACAACCACAAATTTTATGATTTATATAGGAACATTTTTATTGATTAATCGCCTCAAGGGCGCAGTGGAATATTTCATATCCTTTGGTACAATTTTGTTATAAAATATACATATATCCATATTTAGTATGAGGGACCTGACGCAGTCGATCAACATTTGCATCAGGATAGAATAATTCAAATTATTCCGTGAAAAGTAATTTACGAAATATATCCTGCGTCCATCCTGATTACGGTGCACTTAAAGTTGTCCGAACCAGCTGTGTTGGTTCGGACATATGGAGCGCATGGATGGAGAAAAAATGGTTAAGAAAGTATACGTTAATGATGTAAATGGAGTACGGAGTCGAGGCAGGCCGAGGAAAACATGGCATGACCAAATTAATCCAATTTTAAATGTTGGTCATGTTAGAAGTTGAAAGAATCGACGTGCGTGTATGACTCATTGTATGAATGTGGAGGAAGCTAGAGAGGTGTGCCAGGATAGCGTAGTGTGGCGATCCACTCTCTCTGTCTACCCCTACAGTGAAAAAGCGTGATAGTTTGTTTGTTTGATAATGTTGTCATCGCAAACAAAAAGCCTATCCAATAAACCTAAAATGGCAGTGCAATGGTGTTCATGTACCGACCCTTGTAAATGGAAGCGAAGCATGGAACTGGCAAAAGAAGGATGAAAATAGAATAAATGCAATAGAAATTAGATCTCTTAGACGAATGTGTACAAATAGAGTGTCGAATGAAAATATAAGTAAATGATTGCGGTGCGAATGATAATGTTATGAACAAAATAATGAAAGGATCATATAGATGGTTTGGACACATGGAAAAAATAAATGAAGAAAGATGGATAAAAAAAGTATATGTTAATGGTGTAAATGGAACAAGAAATAAAGGAAATCGATAAATCAAATATTGAATGTCGGTCACGTGAGGAGTCGGAGAAATCGACGATGTATGAATGTTGTAGAAGCAAGAGAAATATGTCAGGAAAGAAAGGTGAATCAGTCCATTATTTCTGCCTACCCCTTAGGGGAGACAACGTGATGGCTAGTTAGTTAATTTTCAACCTTATTTACTTACTACCTTACAAAAAATATTTTTTGAAATTTTGCATGCGATTAGTTGGATCGTGATAAAAGGTCACAAAAATATATTAATAAATGAACCGAGACAACAAAGGAACATCGAAAGTCTTCGTCGTGTAGAATGGCCATCGAAAACCCGCCGCTATTCTGAAACCCAACACCTGTCGCGGCCAAACGGTTTTCGTCCCGGCGCATTTACGAGCCCACAACTACTGCTGGCTTTTTTCATCCTTCCTTTGAATCGCATTCAACACGCTGGGCCCGCCTTTGTTCCCGGGGTAGAGCGGGACGTCTCCGGGGAGATTTACATAGAACCACTTTAAACCGAAATTCCCCACAAAAGGAAACACGCCACCAATAAGAATAGTTCACAGCTGACAGGGTTCAATACGAAAGTCATTCGAAATGCATTAGAAATGTGAACAGAGAAATTCCACAAGTGTTGAGAAATATATAATGGATCATTATATTAAAAAATGTTTATAAGTAGGCGGCACTCGAGTATACCTGTATATATGGTAGTGTGCGTACTTTCAATAAAACGCTTCATAAGCGAGAAAACTGTATTAGCCATTATAATACAAGGTGTCTCAAAAGAAAGGTGTCGACCTTCGTGGCAGAGTGGTAAGAGCTCTGACTTCCATACCGAAGGTCTCGGGTTCGATTCCCGGCAATGGCAGTGTGATTGTCAGAGCGCCACTGTATATATCGGACCTATGCGTGACACCCATGCCAACGGAAAGGCAACGTTCACTCCGATCAGTATAAAAAAAAATGCAAACAACAGCAATTCCAGTCAGAGCCAATAAAGCATGTTTCTATGATCGTGCTTTCAGCGTTGCGGGTCTGTTGGCGTGGAATAGCCTCCATGTTAGTATTAAGTATGAGGATAGTGACGTTAAATTTAAGAAACTTCTGAAGACTGCACTGTTCGGTCAGTCATTTCCTAGTGCGCCCTTGGAGTAATTGATTTTACAAAACGGCGCACTTAAAATACAAGTCATCAGAATAATAATAATAATGATTGTCACACTGTATTTGGTCTGGTGTAGAATTCACGTGACAATAAAAATGGCGATAGATTGGCTACCTATGACATGTCATGAGAGTCAATATAACAGCTAAAATCAATTGTATACAGTAATTGGGTTCAAACGACCTGTTGTATATAGGTAGAAAAAAAAAGTTTATGTTGCGTTGCAATGTTATGTGGAGATGTTAGACGACTTCTTGGTGCCTGATTTGCAAAAAAATCTTGGCTATAACTAAAGAATATGGTTCCAGCAGGACGGAGCAACGTCATACATGTCGAATACATGCCTCAAGTTCACGGAATTCATGTTCACGAGCTCATGAAATTTTTCCTGGCAAAATGATCTTCAGGAGAGTTGCATAAATTGGCTTCCACACAGTCCTGATTATGGACTTTTTCCTGTGGGATTATCACAAATCTAAAGTTTACGCCAATAAACCGACTTTTCTGACGCATTCAAAATAAAATATTCGTCACGAAATGGCAGTCATCACAGAGTTCACCTGCCGAGCCGTCATAAGAAATTTTACTGTTCGACTAAACGAGTGCCGCGAACGCGAGGGTTTACATTTGGAAGATTTTTTTTTTTTAAATAGTATAATAATAAATAAACATTTTTCGATAAATATTAACTTTCTTTTGAGACACCTTGTACGTGTTCTGTCACTTTCGTTTTCAATCTAATATAACATACGCAATGATCGTAAAATATATATTTTAAATACACTTAAGTGCGCGGTAATTGTAGGCGTCATTGATACCTATAAAAATCAACATTTGGATTTTTGACACGCGATGTTCGAAGGGAACGCTTTAAAGGCATAAAGTAGGCACTCGCGGAGAAAATAAACAGCGTGTGAAGAGAATAAAGAGATGCGTGCCGTGACGACACTCTATTCATATAAATTAAAAGTGTTTCCAACACAAATCAAATACATAGCAGAGTGCTTTTTTTTATTCGAAGCCGTTGAAAGAAAACGTTCTCCCTTCGAGTTAAAAATAACCACACGCGTATTTTGTAGGACGGGCAATATCTCTGGGTGACAGGCGATTATGGCGGTCCCAAGCCGCTGAACGTAAATTAATTATCGCGCCGAAGAGTCGGAAATAAATTTTCGAGTATCACAAAAAAAAACTTAGACGGCATTTTGCTGGAATCCGCTCTCCAAAACAATCAATTAAAAACAAAAGTGAGAGATGGTTACAAAATTGTGAAAGTTAAAAGCAGCATCGAGACATTTATGTCGGTGTCATGACAGTTATATACTGCGTAGGTTGCAATTATAAATAAATTATTTACCGTAAACGTTATGTAAAAACTATTTTTATTTTTAATTTAGATACCTATTCATTGTGGCACGATTAAACCGATCAATCAATGTCGGCCACGTGAGGAGTCGGAAAAATCGACGTGCGTGCATGGGACCATGCATGAATGTTGATGATTCGAGAGAAGCATTCCAGGAAATAACAGTGTGATTATTCAATTTATTCTGCCTACCCTTTCGAGGAAACAGCGTGATGATTAGTCATTTATTTTTTTACAAATAAGTTTCTAAACACAATCCTAATAAAATATAAGTAGCATCGTATGTTTTTATCTCTTAATGCTAAAACTTTATTATTATCTTTGTTCCTTTATACTATTTTTTCTTCTTCTTCTTTTAGACCTTTGGTCTGTTCCTGAAATCAGGGTGGCCTCTCTTGGAAGGTCGACTCCCAGCTATCCCTCCATCTCTTTGGTGGTCTCCCGGAGTGACGGTAGCCGGCAGGAATCTGATGCGCCACAGCGTGTGGGATTCTGGTGGGATCCATCCTCTGCACGTGCGCATTCCAGTATCTCCTGCGTTATCTGCCCCACCTCACGACATCTTCCACCTTGCAGATTTCGCGGATAGCCGTGTTCCTCGCCTTATCTCGAAGAGTCTTTCCTGCTTTATACTATTTGATAACACCAATTGACACTATATATTTTTTTGCCTTTAATTATATAATAATTATTGTTTTATAACGTACATTATTATTAATAATAGCTTCTCCTAGTATGATAATTATAGATAAATAAATATACAGGCGTACGCATATACGAGTATAACGCTAAATGGTATTAACTCGATTTAAAAAAATATTTAAGTATCATCATCAGCCGTCTGCCATCCACTGCTGAATGTAGGCCTCTCCCAAAGCCCGCCACCGCCCCCTATCCATTGCCGCTCTTATCCATCTATGTCCAGCAATCCTCTTCAGATCATCGGTCCATCGGGCAGTTAATTTAAGTATGAAGATTAAAAATGCAAGGACAACATGAAAATATTATATAATCAGTACAATCAATACATCGTTAATTATAGTATGATAGATACGAATATATCCCTACCAGACTTTTAACATGTACTCGTAACTCAGACAGTAGGCACGAATGGAAGCGAGGCATAATTCATCTCAGAGAAGAAGAATAAAGGTTGTATGTACGTAATATGCACGTATCCACGCATACAACTGGTTTAACATCCGACGCGAACCCGTTCCCGCCCGTACGATACAATTTAACAGGGAAAAGTAAACGACTAACTTAAAATGTCGTCCAGCCTCCTCCCGACTTTGTGAGTACAATTTATATTACCCCTTCATTTCACTTTTAGATACAAACGTAAGCTGGGAGTGGATCGAGTTTCCTTGATCAACCGGTGGACAGCGTGGCTACGTGTCTCGTGTACGCGATGACCGATGTTCCTCCGTGGTACGCATTATAAAGCCACATTGAAGCGCCCTAGAGACGGTCAATAAATTAAAAGCGGTTTCAAATGATGGTTCAATATCAACAACCATTACTACGTATGCGTTAACAGAAACAACATCTACAATGCATGAATTGAATAACTAACTAACTAACTAATCATCACGCCGTCTCCCTGAAAGGGTAAGCAGAAAGAATGGACTGTCACACTTTAACCGATGCGGCACTCTATCCTTCGCTTTTCGCCCCACGGGAGACGCGGTGTGATGGGTTGCGAACCTCATCGCCACCAATAGGCATCTCTCGATGAATTTAATAAAATAAATAAATCGTCAATATTTTTTAAAGAATTGTACAACTGCTTTGTCACCCATTTTTTGAGTTTATTTTTCTCGACGTGTTTTGAAGGTTTTATACATTCAGTTTATATCGCTCTCCAGATTACGAAGGTGTAAAACCTTCGAAACATGTCGAGAAAGATCAAATTAAGAATGAAAAAATATACATCATCATTAAAATCCAGTGTATTTTTGAATTCCACAAATTTATAATTAAAATACATGATTTTTATTTTTTTTAAATAGTTTTGCAAAAAAATCTCGTTACTCGATTAATCTGAATACTGAAAAGCTCTACTCATAAGTTTGGTAGTCCAGGGGGTAGAAAACTTGCCTTCTGTTACCGGGGCACGGCTTCAAACTTGGACACGACTCGATTCCTTCTTCATAACATGAGCTATTTTTCTGCTCGGTTTGAATGTTGTAAAATAAAATTATATTCCATGGGGGAATTCTTTAAAAAAAAACACTCTGTTTGACCCTGGAGAACAAATGCACGAAGATTATCGATAAAAACCATCAATCAGCTATGTAAATAGGCTTAAATCAAATATAATATCAACCCCCGTCACCGACAAAATCAAAAATAATAATAATAAGCGTTCAATCGGCTCTGAAAACGTTCACGTGATCCCATTAATAGACACCATGATTAAGTTTACTGACCGTCTCTGGGGCGCTTAACACATTGAACAAGATTTTTTTATTTCTTTTCAGGTGAGAAGCAGACGAGTTTACTCTAGGGCTACGTAGTTAAATTCGTTTTTAGAACTCAGGGTCTAGGATTTTACACGCTGTAAGATTAGAGAAGCCCTCAGGACTCTGGAGTCATCGCACTCTGTTTACTATTAAGGATCAACCACGCGTATCCAATTACAAAATACCTCAGCATAGGAAATTGACATTTAAATTGTAAACGAAAGAGGTTTTAATAAAAATAAAAACATAAAGCGACCCTAAAGGTAGGAAGGGTCTTTATTGTTATCACGAGTTGGAAATTTTATCTACAGATAATATTTTTCCAAGTTTAAATTAAAAATATATGAACCTGTTGAGTGATTAACCAACTGTAGTATATGTTATACTCGTATATTTCAAATTGCAGGAAAACAGGTGAATAGTAATTTAAATTCGAAGAATTACAACAGCGCATAAACGGAAACTGCTTATCATTCCACTAGAACTTACAAAAAAATGCAGACCAACCTGTGTGGATACGAAATTATTTATCTTTAGTCAAGTAACTGATTGGCCGAGCAAACACATCAGACAGCGAACCTCTTATCATTGAAATAGCTTTTTTATATACATTTAGATTTATGGTATACAGAATTTAGGGTTTTTAGTAATAATTACCGTATAAAGATGTCGTGGACATATTTTACACAATAATAACGAAATATAATAATATACGAGTATGTTAGTAAATTATTTTTTGGCAAATATAATACAACAACTTGTGCAAATAAAAATACTTCAATAATTTTTCTATGTTATAATGTTATACTTTTGGTTTTTTTTAAATACGCTTTTGTTACATGTTATATTTCATTTCGATTTTTTATGAATTAAAACACTGTTTTTTCCACTTTTGGTTTATTTTTCTCGACATGTTTCGAAGGCTTACACCTTCATCATCGGGAGAACGATGGGTCATTATGGAATTCCACAGTGTTAACGCCTTAAGTTTATCGAAAATTTAATTAGTTTTTACTTTCCGTACTGACTTTAAGCATATCAATTAAATTAAAGCTCAATTTTGGGCATAAACAAATATTCCCGAAAAGTGTTATAAATTAACGAAGTGACCAAAAAATAAATAAATATGTACACGAACATAATGTGAATGGAACAAGAAATAGACGGGAAAAAACAATGAAAAATCAGCACGATAAAATCAATTAAATATTAAATGTCGTCCACGTGAAGAGTCTTAGAAGACGACGTGCGCGCATGACACGGAGTATGTGGTGAGTAAACGAGCGAAGTATTATATATAGTACTCCTTTCAAAATATGTTTTTGTTAATTTACATCCATCTCCTGCGATGAAGGTATGATAGAATCGAAATAAGTGGAACAAATAGCTTTTAATTAATAAAAAAAATTATATTAGATATTGTCGGTCCGACTTGTTCTTATAATTTCTACTGTCGACTTACATACGAGGTCTGTTCAAAAAGTATCGCGAATTTTATATTTTTTCAAAAAGTATTTATTTATTCATGAATATCTATTTTGTCCCCTTCAAAGTAATTCCCCTCGGATATAATACATTTATGCCAACGTTTTTTCCAATCCTCGAAGCACTTAAAAAAATCATTTTTTGTGATCTTGTTCAGCTCCTCCTTCGATGCCGTCTTTATCTCCTCAATCGTGGCGTAGCGTCGTCCTTTCATGGGCCTCTTCAGTTTTGGAAACAGGAAAAAGTCACAGGGGGCCAGGTCTGGGGAATACGGTGGCTGCGGCACCATTACTGTGTTGTTTTTGGCCAAATATTCGCGCACAAGCAACGATGTGTGAGCAGGGGCGTTATCATGGTGCAAAAGCCAGTTTTTGTTCTTCCACAAATCCGGGCGTTTCTGGCGGATTGCTTCGCGCAAATTGCGCATAACTTGCAGGTAATATTCCTTATTGACCGTACTACCCTGTGGCAAGAACTCATGATGCACCACGCCCCTGCAATCGAAGAAAACTGTGAGCAAAACCTTCACGTTCGACCGAACTTGGCGCGCTTTTTTTGGTCTTGGCTCATGCGGCAGCTTCCATTGGGATGATTGAGCTTTGGTTTCCACGTCATAACCATAAACCCATGATTCGTCACCAGTTATGACCCTCTGGAGCACATTTGGGTCGTCACGGACCGAGTCCAACATCTCCTGAGCAATGTTAACGCGATGCTGTTTTTGGTCGAAATTGAGCAATTTTGGCACGAATTTCGCGGCGACCCGACTCATGCCCAAATCATTGGTTAAAATCGAATGGCACGAGCCAATCGATATGTTTAGGTCCTCAGCAACTTCTCTAACGGTGATTCGACGATTGGCTAATACTATTTTCTTCACTTTATCAATGTTTTCGTCTGTTGTTGACGTGCTCGGGCGTCCGGCACGCTCTTCGTCGTTCATATCTTCTCGGCCCTCTGAGAACATTTTGTACCACCGATAAACGTTGCTTTGGTCCAAGGTAGCTTCACCATATGCCACAGTCAACATTCGAAATGCGTCCGCGCACTTTATTTTGTTTTTCACACAAAATTTGATACAGATTCTTTGATCCATTTTTTGGAATAGGCAAAAATCGAAGACGAGCCAAAACACATCCAAGCAAAACAGCTGTCAAAAATTAACTAAACATTCAAAATGGCCGACCTTGTCAGCATAAGTAAGGGACATGAGTACCAACATAACGCTACAAAAAAATCAAAAATCAAATATACGTAGCCAGCGGAAATTCAAAATTCGCGATACTTTTTGAACAGACCTCGTATAGGTTAATATATAATACGGCACCGAAATTAATATAATAAAAAAATACGTACATAGCATGCAATCAATATAATAATACAGAATGTTTCCTGTGAAAAAATAGTCTATAAGTACAGTAAAAAAACAAAACAAGATTTTATAATGAAATGATTTCGGGTGCCTAAACTAGACGCGGCGCCATAGTTGAAAATTCTTCGGATCCTGATCGCCTGGTCCAGTTTCATAATCATCATTAAGGCTGTCTGACGTGAGCCGGTACCAGTTAGAAAACTCTCCACGCACGGGGGATTGAGGATATGCGTCATACCATTTGTCAGACATCTCCGAGTATTGTCTAAGGCAGTGGGAAGTTGCTCCATATATTATTACGCTGCGGTGAGTAATAAAACGAAATACTAAAAATGAACAAACAAAAGATACGAGAAAATCATTACGAGCTTTTGTAGGTACAGTGAAATGTATTAATCGTATATGAATGGTATTAGAGACATGACCGGCACCGCCCCTCTTGACTCACTGTGATAACAAAGGTATTGGATATCAGACACTAGCAATTCAATAGCAATCAAATTATCGTTAGTAGATTGTTATACAGTAAATATACGGAAAACGTATTCTCCAATCAATTATCAATAAATGACAACTTGATGTGGATTATTGATGTAACAAAAACTCTTATCTAGAACAAAGTTTTCAATCATATGTTTATAATATATCTTCTTCTTCTTCCTCAGCCTATTCCCGTCCACTCCTGGACAAAAGCCTCCTCCATTCGCTTCCATGTCACTCTGTCCTGTGCGGACTGCATTCAGGTTATTCCAACATGTCTGTTCAGATCATCCTTCCACCGTAGTTGCGGTCGCCCTGCACTTCTCTTTGCCGTCCACCGTCTTCAAGTCAGCAGTCTTCTTGTCCACTCTTCATCTGAACTTCTGGCTGCCCTGCCCTGCCCATAGCCATTTTAGAGTCGCCACCCGGTGGATGATGTCAGTGACGTTTGTTTTTTCTCTCACCGTATCGTTTCTGACTCTGTCTCTTAGGCTTATAATATATATCCAGGCATTATTTACGCGATTTTACATACATATATTTCGTATATACATAATTAGAAAATGTAAGTTGCTTATATTATCTTTGAAATGGGATCAAATCCTCTGATTTTTTTTATAAGGTGGTCCCTTTCTTCTTATTTTCTACCAAATTTTAATCCACTGCTGGATATAGACCTCTTCTAAACTCTTTGATAATCATGGGCAAAATAGAGAGACGCCGGAGAGTTGGTAGAAGGCAGTTACCCTGGCTGCGAAATATAAGAGATTGGATAGGAATGAGCAGAGTTGAGAACCTGTACCAAGTGACGCAAGACAGAGATGCTTTCGCTGCAGTGATCGCCAACGTTGCGCGGACCTAACACGGCACCATAAGAAGAAAAAAAACTGTTCCAACATTTTCTATCTTGGGCTATCTGTTGCAACCTACGACTCGCAATTTATATAATATCATCAGTCCACTTTATTGTAGTCTTCCTATGCCTCTTCTGTTGTTCCAAGGCCTCCACTTCAAGATGGAGGTAGAGTAGAGGGATAATAATAACTTAACTTTCAAGTACTACAATATAAAGTTTCTCCGATGGGTCCAGTATTAATATACCGACCACATCTGTGGATATGGCAGCTGTATTACCTCCAAAACATGAGCAGATTAAAAATGCTAAAAAAACGTGGACAAAATAGTCAAGCATTTTACTGGTTGACATATCGACAGATCACCGGAAGAACTTGAACAAATAAAGGCCAACGCATTATACAAGTAACGTCCGAAAAGATGTTTCCTTATTAAAATAATATATATATTACTAATCAATTGATCCCGCATATATTCAAATGAAATATTTGCATTTCATTGGAACGACAAACTGGTTATACTAGGTATCATAACATCGAACAATAGTTGACAATACCAGTGCGACATGGTCGTGATTCACGTTGACTGATGTGCGTCTGCGCAGAAAATTTAAATGGCATACGAATGTCTTCATTAGAATAAAAAAAAATACTTCTATTTGAATATATTATCATGAAGATTCCACTATTTAAAAATACGCACAATAGTGTAATAAACTTACGTGATAGTTCATATTACGTCTTAAAACATATGGCACGACTAATTACCTAAAATCTCATTAACAAATTAATGTTTTTGTGCGAACTGAGGAGCTTCTAGATTTTCTGCGGTTTGTTTTAAACAAATTTAGGAATCGTTCCCCAAAATTGACTTAAAATTAGAATTGTATTATATTCCGGATATCAGTAGCGTAACATGTGCAGTACGTACCTTGTAGCTTCGAAAGAATTGTTACACTCGATGAAACAATGGCTATCAATTGAGCCGCATTCACAATATACTTAACATCGGTATCTATTTCGATACGTTTCTTCATTGCCATATTTCGCAAATCGTGACCTCCGTGCGGATGGAAAGGTGACTTATATTGTTTGATAGAATAAGCAAGTAAATTTAAAAAACTATGAGGAATTTACAAAGAAATTTAAATTAAAAGAAAGTAGAAGAACGAAAGAAGGAGATCTCTTTAACGAATATGTCGTAAATCTGTATGTGATAGAGTCAAATGCAAATAAAATGATAAATAAAACCAAGAAAGGGTCACTAAGATGGTTTGGACATATGGAACGAATGGATGAGGGAAGAATGGTTAAAAATATATATACAAGTAGTGTGAATGGAAAAAGTAGTCGAGGAAGGCCAAGGAAGCCATGGCATGACCAAATTATTTAAGTACTGAAAGGCGGCCATGTTCGAAGTAGAAACAATCGACGAGCGTGCATGTCACGATGTGTGAATGTAGAAGAGGCGCGAGAGTTATGTCAGTATAGAACAATGTGGCGATCCATCCTCTCTGCCTACCCCTCCGGGGAAACGACGCGATGGTTAGTTAGTTAGTTAGAGTCAAATGCAAATAAAATAAATTAATGCAGTGCAAATAAAAGTGTTATGTACAAAATGGTGAAAGGGTCATTAAGATGGTTTGGACATTGGACATTTAGTTAATTTAGTAAAAAGAATATGATGGTAATAATTATGGTATGCATTATCAAGGTATATCTTAGTAGAGAGGTAAGAAAACCCCCAAATATTCCGAGTAATAGTATCGTTCATAAAAAAATGTGGATATAAAGTTTTAGTCAAGTCTAGTTTTGGGGCAGGTTTATTTACAAAACCAGAGAAGCCACGGTTAATTAAACTCTTTACGCGTCTAGGCCTTTAGGAACTAACGAGACGTTTTGGCTGATCGGGACGGGCTGGGTGAAAAGGAGAGAGAGAGATAACAGCGGAAGCGTCGTCCCGTGAAGGTGAAACAACATCATTAAGAGGCTAACACCCTACAAGAGCTACATGAATATCGAAAGTAGGTAAGAATAGATAGTATGAACGTGCCTTTTGTGTTATAATAAATGTGATTATACGGTGCAAAAAAAAAACATTTATTAAAAAATGATACTAATTTCATCTGACAGAAAATACACTACGAATATACTGTAATGTTGTATTGTAAAATAAAATGATCACAAATAGAAAAGTGGATAAAATATTAAAAACGTTGAAATTTGCCATTTTTGCTAATTTTCTTCAAGTGTCATAAATGTCTAATTTAAGTTAGTATTCAACTTTCGATTCTTTATTGTTATTAAAATTATTATTAATTTTCTAATCATTATTATGTATTTTTTAATATTTATATATTTTTATATTATTACAAATGTGGTAGCGTATAACTTGCCCTTTGTTTTTGTTTTTGTAGAGTCTACGTTATTTTTGTTTATTATTGGCGTTTCCGCTTATTTTAGGTATCTCAAAGTTTTAGGTATTTCAGAAAAACTGATTCTATGTTACCTTTGAGAAAAAAGTATAGTTTTATTTTACATTACTTAAGTATTATTACATTATTTGATTTCAAGCTATAACTTGCCCTACTGAAGTAATGCTATATGCATTTATATATTTAAAAAAAATCGCCGTTTGTTGTCCTAAATAAAATAAAAATTAAAAATGGCTTTATAATATTCTTACGTAATTAAAGAATCAACATTTTATTAGCTTTAGTTAGCGCCGTTTCCCCGGAGAGGTTAAAAAAGAAAATGGACCGCCACACTGCTATATTCTGACATAACTCCCGCGCCACTTTTCAAATCAAATCAAATGAGTTTTTTTTTTTTTATCCAAAGATATTACCAACCAAATTCAAGTTTAAGGCATCTATCTATTGAGTTAACATATAAAATATTAACAGGTAAAATATAATATATATAATACCACGGATGCATGAGATATGGTTCAACTTTAGGAAGACAAGATACTCTCTAAAGTCAAGAGAATTTGTCTTCTGAACGTACTTTCACTAATATGAAAGATGTCAATCTTCGATGAGATTGTGTTCAGCAGACTGATTGTTAGTTTTTCTACATTTATACTCCGTGGGGTTCGAATTGTCAGTAGGGTCGCGGCGAGTCACATCTTGCTGGAGGGTGTGATTCTATAACATGCTGCGAAACACCTAGTTACATTCCACCGGCAACACTACTGACTAGTCCAACTCGTTAGCAGCGAACCCCGGGCAATGGGATCACACTCATAACCGTATGATCACAGCAGATAACGAGAGGATGAAAGGCGAGTTTCTGGCGCCTCCAAACCAGATCCAACCAGCTAAGGGAAGGTAACCCCGACAGAAAAATCCACCAGAGAAAGCAACGGGAAACCACTCTGGTCACCTTTTCCCAGGAATCACTATGGCGAAACTGAGTGGACAGGAATAACAACAGTTCAGAACCTGTTCCGAACGGCGCAGGATAGAGATGCCTTTGCTGTAGTGATCGCCAATGTTGGGGGGACCTGACACGGCACCGAAAGAAGAAGATACTCCGTGAAACGTACGCTCGTCGATTGTTCCGACTTCGTTAAATGTCGACCGCCTGCATGTGTGCACTGTGAATCTATCATTGAATGCACAATAGTCAATTTCAGAAATGTAAAGACGGTTTATCAATTAACCAATTGTAAATATTTTCATATGCAAAACATATTTCCCAATGCGCCAGTGCACGCGACGATGAGTGGTGACACAAATGGCGTGAAACAGAAATGGAAGACGCCGAACGAACATTAACGATCTATTGTCTCTCTATTAGAGGCTGCGGTCGGAGGCGCGTGTATTCCGCCTAGCCGTGACACACCTCAAGGACAATCGTCGGCTGGTCGTGTTACCCTTTAGGTAATCGAAACGGAAGTTACACAATGTTATGGCGATGAAATCATGGCACACGTGGTCGTACACGTCTGTCACCTTTGTCCTTTGTTACAAATTCCACCCGGATAATTGGATTTATACTCATTTTCGTTCAAATAATAAATTATAATCAGAATCTAAGTTGTCCCCTATTGTCATAAAAGACGCATTGTTCAAACATAAAAAAATATACATTGTATATTTTGTCATTTGACCATGACTGTTTTGATAAAAATACTTTTTCTATAGATTTGCCCCATCCGATAAACCAACCACCAAATTATAATTTTCAATAATGTTTCCATTAATGTTTGACAACCTTCGCGGCAGAGTGGCAAGATCTATGACTGGCACACCGAAAGTCCCGGGTTGCATTCCCGGAGATGGCAGTGTGATTCTCATATTCTTTGGTTTGGTGTAGAATTCATGTGACAGTAAAATGGCGATAGATTAGCTACTTATTATGAGAATTAATATAATAGCTTAAAACAAATTGTATGCAGTAAGTAGGTTCAAACGATCTGTTGTATATACTCGTATGTTAAAAAATAATAATAAAAAAACAGACGTAATGAAAATAGTCATTAGAGCTAAATCTCTGTATGCCAGAAGATTCAAGTCCAAGTAATGTGAACAGGTCAGTTTCCCGAAACCGATCGTGGATAACGAACGAACTAAACTAACCATCACGCCGTATCTCCAAAGGGTTAGGCAGAAAGAATGAACCTGTGTAATGATACTTCTCTCGATTCCTCTACTTTTATACATCGTGTCATGCACGTATGTTGATTTCTCTGACTTTTCACGTGACCGACATTTAATATTTAATTGATTTGATCGTACCACGTTTTCCTTATTCCGTTTTCGTCGTTTAAAAATACTTTCGTCAAGTCGATTCTTCAGGCTAACATGACCAACCTTTTGTTTTAATTGGAATATATACGTATCCAATGAAAAGAGTGCATGGCGAGCCATGATGGGTGGTTTACGAGGTGGACACGACCCTCAGTCACAAGGAGTGCGACAGAAGAAAGAGAAATACTCATCTATTTATTATATATACAAAAAAAAAACTTGAATTTAGTAACGTGACTAAGAACCAAAAACATGGACATGTATATGCAAATATATGCACAAGTTAAGCACCGTGAGATGGAAGGATGATTTCCTTGAAGCCGTTCTTGGCGGTTATATCTCGTGTTCTAGGAATTATACCATAGTAGTGTATTGTGGCGATTTGTTTGACTAAAATATTAAAACCCTTCACGGGGAACGCGAGATGATGTTTTAACGGGAAACACTAAAATCTTAATAACTCAAACACGAACTCGTGCATAGAAAATGTATTACTTAAACATTGAGCGAGCCCAAAAACAAAGCATTTTTTTGGCATGGCAATTGTTTTAGATTCGAACAAAAAACCGTCGAAATTAGTCAACATGGCTGGTCCACTTTTAAAATGAGTCATATTGAAAAATGAAAACACGATTAGTTAAAACTTGGACTTGGATCTTCTGGCTTACAGAGGTTGGCTATAATGGCTATTCCTCTTAAGTCTGTAGGAAACATTGCAAGAAATGTGATTTTGTAGTTGTTTTATGCGGGGGCTAGATAGCCCGGAGTGCTCCTCCGAAGAGGGCGAGGGAGGATTTAGGGTTTATTCTAAAGTCCTACATTATTCTTGGTCAGAGAATTGAAGACCAGTTAGGGTTGGCATTGTAGAGTATGATGGGATCAGTCTTATTATTTAAAAATAAATTGTTTACGAAAGTAAGAGAAGAGGAGCAGTGCCTGGATGAAGTTGTGGTAATTGATATCATCATGCGTGAGACCATTTTGTTTGGCGGAACGGTATTTGAACGTACGTGATACGTTCACTTTGACTGTACCATTATCACGTACGCGCTTGAGAAAAAGTAATGTAGGTACCTAAAATGTACAAACTGTTAGGGATACGCGCGTGTGCCAACAACACTTGAGTACAAGTCTTCACAAATATGATAATTTTACTAGGGGCAGGCGAAGTGTGTTGTCGAGTCTTTGACATTTCGTAATTTAAAAAAATAAAATAAATTTATAATTAAATTTAATTAATAAAAAACCTGCTTTTTTGCACGTTTTTCGGAATATTACCTGTAGGTAGGGCGGTTAGGGGCCCTTTTCCTAACAAAATATACGTGTTCTTTAATATTATAGATTATAGTACTAATGTTACGTATTTCCACGATTAAACCAATTATTAGAAGCAATATTTGCAATATTTTGCAAATATTTGTACTGAGATAGAACATATCGTACCGACCGGTAAACTATGATGCAACAAGATGGCGAGAGAAAGAAAAATACAAACAAAAAAATACTACGATATGATAACATCAACTGTACAAAATAAACTATCAAAATACAGACATAATGGCCTGCCAGGCGGCATACCGCCGAATATTAATTGCCGGAAACTTTTCATAATAGTGATAAATACCATTTTGAATGTACGAAATAAATTTAAAAAAACATTAGAGCATCCGAAGTTGAGAAAAACCTTGGACCTGGAGCCCATTAGATGGCTTCCGAGATTAGGACATGAAGAATTCATTAGACGCCATGACAAAAACTGCACGTTAACTTTTGGTGATACAACTATTTGAACATATACTCGTACATATGTATACGCGAACAACGTACATAGGATACAAGGTCAGTTAAAGCCTATTTACCGAGATGAATCACTATGTACATCGATGTATTGTTATCTACATATATGTTTGTATAACCAAATGAAGCATTAAATATTTAAATTGTTTGTGTGTGAAGATAACCAGTATTGCGTCCCTGTGTAACCTATTTAACGTACTTAAAAAGTAAGTAAAAACTAAAAGCCGCGCGATTTAATTTTAGAACGGATCGAAAACTGTCATGGACGATCGAGGTAGGTACGGTGACATTCGTGACTTATCAATGCCCATCACGCACGTCGCCTACCCGGCACGCCAGAAATTCGAAAGAGTACCTACTCCGTGAATCCCGCCCAGATCTAAATCTCGGTAATTTACCTGCTAGACCCGTTGTGAAGAGAGAAAAAAGAAATACATATTTAAAATAAAAAAAACAAATTCTAGATTAGGCCGGTTGAAGAATTTTTACCTCCATTACCGGGGTACCTACCACCGCCGCGGCACAATGTCATAATGACGATTATTATAGCGTAGGTAAGTCCGACGGCCGCAATGAATAAGTCGACGGCATTCCGATCCCCTGAGCCTAGAGCCGCCTCTAACCTTAAGCCGGAGGAGGCGAGCCGACCGGCGGGGGGCGCGCCAACCGGTCTGCATTCCTCGCTGCTCTTCAAACATAATTACTATTGAAGGATTTATCCTTTTTGCGGAGGGGTCTGGATGCTCAGTCGGATATTTTGCTCGGCAGGGTTAGGCTTTAACGCCACCACCTCCTCCCAGCTGAGGTCGCATGATTCCACTCCTACGTGGATCTTGTATTCAAAGATACACCCCATATTCAAGAAGTCCGATCAGCCACTCGCCGGAGATTTCATCTCAATCACGGTGGTCTTCTAACTTAGATTTATGTAGGATAAAATTAAAACAAGAAAGCGGTTTACCCCTACGGGGATATACCATGCTGGCTACGTTTTTTTTTTTATATTTAAATATACCCCCATTTTTGATATTTAAAAAAATAATAATAATGACTGAATTATAAACAGACTTTCGATAACAATATACGTAATAAAAATATAATATAAATTATTTGCCCGAAACACGGAAGCGCTTCAAAACTTTTCTGTATTCAAGAAGATTCGTATTCTTAAGGATGTGGTATCCGGAATGGAACTCTTTAGATTAAGCTATAGCCAATTTAAACAAAGAAGACGAAAATATGGGACAATAAGCATATGCTAGTAGAAAGCAAAGTTAAAATTTATAAAACATGCATCAGGCCCATAATGACATACGGAATTGAAGCAAGAGCTGACACTGTCAGAACCAAACAACTCTTAAGAGTGGCAGAAATGAGAACATTGCGACCTATTGTGGGGAGAACCCTTAGAGATAGGATACCCAATGAAGAAATTTGCAAATCCTGCAAAATTGAAGACATAGTGAGATTGATTAGGCTAAGAAGACGATTCTGGAGGGACCACATTGAGAGAATGGATCCAGAAAGAATTCCTAATATCGTGATGCACGAGACTCCAGAGGGCCGTCGACCACCAGGACGATCACCAAAGAGATGGAGAGAAGGCTGGTCGTCTTCATCACAGGAAGAAAGTTGATATCCTGCATAAACAGATCGCAAGATCTACAATCAGAAGAAGAAGAAAGAAGAAAAAATCATGATTACTATGAATTACGTATATACGCATTTCCATTATCATTCTTTCTTTTCAATATTTATATCTATTTGTCTTGCGCTGTAATGATATAAATATTTATTTATGATAACTGAAGAAATAAAAATCTAACGCATGATGTATGTCGGTAAAAATGTTTTAATTTTTTTTATGTGCAACTAATCAAGACGAATATTGCGTGACATTTGACCTGCCGATATGTGTGGTGATGGGTTGTCCTGAATCTGTTCGCAAATTGCTTAGGAGAATTTTAATTTGCATTTGTCATTCATGAGAGATGCCAACACGCGCCAGTCGATCGAATGCTCATCTACAGTCCAGCAGCATCTCTTGGCGGACAAGGAGGTAGAATAGGACACAGTCAGCGCCAAACAAAGAATCTAATCTATAATAAATAACCATGTTTCATTACAAATTTTATATTACTGGAAATATTTTTGACATCTGAAAACATTAATGCGTTTGGATATTAAGAACCTACTGAGAGAATATACGAGATATTTTATTATATTTTGTTGTGGAATAAAATAATATTGAAGACGATATTGAGCAGATTAGATGGAGTGGTAGAACACAGATGACTTGTGAAGTATGTTGTACAAATTTCGCATAGAATCACAAAGGCTTAAAATATGGCTATATCAGTCAGCAAAACAAAAAGACAACATACGAGGTGTAAGCTGACTGTTGATGATACCTATGGAGCAAGTAATGAGCTTCAGATATTTTGGAGTAGAGATCTGCAGCCATAATGACCTTTGTACCAAAGTACGAGAGCAAGTCAATAAAGCCTCTGTCGTGTCAGGGTGTCTAAAGAATCTGGTATAGAAGAACGAGCACATTCGTATAAGGTCAGAATTTATAAGAAATGCGTGCGTCTTATAATGGCATATGCTGAAGAAACCCGGGCCGACACTGCACGAACCAAGAGTCTGCTAAGAACATCTAAGATGAAGGTCCTCAGATCCATTAATGGAAAACCTCTCCGAGATCGTGTCCGTATCGCAGACATAAGATAAACTTGCGAAATATAGGATACCGTTCGGTGGAATAGATCCAGAAGAAGATACTGGAGGGACCATGTAGCCAGAATGGATAGTGACAGACTTGCATATACAGGCGCTTACGAAATCCCTTCCGGACATCGTCCACCTGGAATACCACCTAAGAGATGTAGGAATAGTATATAATAGTAGAATAGATAGACCTCATCATCCCAGGAGACATGATATGTGTTACAGATCATCAAATCAATTAAAAGAAGATGATGGTAGAGCATTACCTCCTTGTTGCATCATGCTGAAGAGTAGCCGCATTTGACAGAACACGATGAAGATATTTCCGAACAGCCAAGACACAACAAGAATTTTTATTCACTATACATTTCTATTGAATAAATTTTATTTATTTATTTAGTTTAAATAATTAAAGAAGCAGTTAATTTATTATGTGAGTTATTCCACGCTCCGTCCGTATGTCGAAATATTATCAAAGCATTCCCGTGAGAAACCGTATCAATACTTTCTTAGTTCATTTAATATTGCAGCATGTACGAGTATTCGAGAAACGAAACCTGTATTAGTGTCGTCACCAGAAGACTGGCGGGAAGGCGGAGAGCAAAGGATTTTGCATGCAGTGTTTTCGCATTTCATAATGATGCATTTCGCGTTTATCAAATAAAAGATATTAATCACGTCAGAATGTAAATAATTTCACGTGTAAATACTAGAGTTATCGTTACGATTTTGGCTCGGTACATGTATGGTACACCTTTCACTTTCGCTATAGATTATATTTACATACAAATTAATTATTATTGTATATACAAAAAAATGAACCTACAGAATAAAAAGTAAACATTTTAAATACCTACTTGTACCTACAATATTATCGGTTAAATATAGACCAGTGGTCGGCAAACGCATTACTTAAAATAACAAAATATCAAGAATATATCGATTTAACCATTTTGCACTGCTCAATCATTATAGCGCCATCAACTGCTTAAATATATATATTTTTTAAATCACAAGGAAGGAGTCTCCATAAAAATACGTATTAGGTAGGTGAAGAGTGTGTTATAATTATTAGTAGAAATAAATTTTAAAAATTACGCCATATAATGTCGAGTCTACGTTAACATAGGAGTTGGTGAAAGAAATACTATGTCGAGTCACACTCGACATTGGAGTGGTAATGGTTAAACTGGTATGGAGAGCCTTTTTTATTTCCAAAATATTTTGTAATGTTTATAATATTAAAAAAAAATACTATCACCAATGATTTCAATCAATGGTATTATACAATACATATACTCCAATGAGGGCAGAAAATAGCTCATTATTATGAAGAAGGAATCGGGTACTCTCCAAGCTTGAACCCATGTCCCCTGGATCAGAAGCCAACCGTTTTGTCCCCTAGACCACCACTCATTTAATTTAATCAATTTGAAAGTTTGTGTATTTTTGTATAATGACAAGTTTTTATTGTCCATTGAATGTATTAAAATAATACACGATATTGTATTAAAATACTATTAAACAAATATTTGTTTAAATGTATTTAAGACTTCAATCATTGAAGAGAAGCCAAATAGCGGCATTAGGCTCGCGAGTATCTATTTGGCGACCACTGACCTAGATCATTACAGAAATAATTACCTATTAAAATGACAATTGAAAGATAAACGGAAAGAAAGTCGTTATTTGTTAACTAGTGCCGATCAAAAATCCTGCATGGTTTATTTTCTCTTCGAATACGCCATGCGATTAGAATAATTTGAACAAATCCAGAAAGTCAAAATATCACAGTAAATATATTGTACAACATACAATTAATATATAATAATATAATGTATATTTTTAAAGAATTAAAAAGGCGATCTTCGTGGCAGAGTAGCACTAGCTATGACTACCACACCAAAAATTCCCGGCGATGTCACACTGCCTTTGTGTCTGGTGTAGAATTCACGTAAAAATAAAATGGCGATAGAATAGTTATCTATCACATGTCGCGAGAATCAATAGCTAAAAAGATGTATACAATAATTGGGTTCAAATAACCTGGTGCAAACAAAAGTGAAAAACAAAGGGAAACTACCATATTAAAAGGCCCTGGTGGCATCCCAAGAACCAGCAAAAAATGTGACACTTTGCTGCAAATCAATCCTTTGGATTGGAACTAGCGAGGCGATATATTTAAAAAATACAGCAGAATGGTTGACAATAATTATTTGAACAAAACTTTTTAAATAAAAGTAATTATAATAATGAAGTTTTCACACGAAACACTACTCACTTTGTGGTTTAACCTCGGTAGGTTTATTATATTTAATGCCAACTAGTTTCGCTTGCACTTAAGATTTATCAGGGTAATATATAAAAAAAAGCATTATATTTCCCTGACGAAGCTGGGTACAAGCAAAACTAGTTGCCATTAAATAATAATGACGACCTTTGTCTCCGGGGGCAAGTGCTATGACTCCTACATCGAATATCCCGGGTTAAATTCCCGGCGATGGCAGTGTGATAGTCACACTGTCATTGTTCTGGTGTAGAATTCACAGGACAATAAAATGACAATAGATTAGCTACCTTTCACGTGTCATGAGAATCAATATGACAGCTATACTCTTTAATCTATTCGTTCGTTCTTTACATATTAATATTGCGTTCGTCCTATGACATGTATCGATACTATGGAATCGAAACGAGGGCTGACACCATCAGAACAAACAGTCTCCTAAGAATCACAGAAATGAGGACTCTGCGATCCGTTGCGGGAACGACACTCCGAAACAGAGTAAGAAATCCGAAATTAGAAAGATCTGCAATGTGGAAGATGTCGTGCGACGGGGAAGACTGAGAAGACGATACTGTAGAGATCATGTGGAGAGAACATGTTCTGAAAGAGTGATAAGTAAAGCAGCAAAAAAAGTACCAACAGGAAACAACCTCTAGGAAGACCACCCAAAATATGGCGAACCAGTTGAACATCTACATCCCAGGAACAGGCTCCGAGAAATAACAGGAAACAGTCCTAAATAAAGCAGAAGGAGACTCTATAAGAGCGATTCAACTAATTAAACACTAAACTAACTAACTAACCATCACGCCTTCTCCCCGAAGGGGTAGGCAGAAAGAATGGAACGCCACACTGTTCTGTCCTGACATACTTCTCTCGATTCTTGTCATGCACGCACGTCGATTTCTCCGACTCCTCACGTGACCGACATTCAATATTCGATTGATTTGATCGTGCCACGTTTCCTCGGCCTTCCTCTATTTTAAGCTCCGTTTACGCCGTTTACATATACCTTCTTTACCATTCCGTCTTCACTCATTTTTTTCCATGTGTCCAAACCATCTTAATGACCCTTTCCTTATTTTGTTCATAACACTTTCATTCGCACCACACTTGCATTTGTCACTCTATCATATACAGATTTGTCACACATTCGTCTTAGAGATCTCATTTCTACTGCATTTATTCTACTTTCATCCTTCTTTTGCAAGTTCCACGCTTCACTTCCATACATAAGGGTCGGCACAAGAACACCGAAATAATATAAATGATAATATTAGTATAATAATGAATACGTATGTTTTCTAGAAGTTTTTATTATATTTTATGTGAATGACATGTTGCGCCTGTTTATTTTCACATAAAATATAATAAAACTTCTAGAAAACAGATGTTTTCATTCGTATTAATTATTTAATATGGAATAATAATTAATGGTTATTTTTCGCACACTGATTGACTTATTGTATTTTAAATTAATACAGAAAACAGGTACATTCATGCCGAATATGAGTATGTGTTTTACAATAACAATTATGACGCAGAGAAAAAAACATTTTATTATAAACATCATAATATTATGAATTGAATGCAAAAAGGTATTGACTACACTCACCATGACTGCATCACGTGTCGTCAAAACCTTTAATACAACATATTTATATTCCAAATGTATAATATATAAAACAGAAATGAATTCATAAAAATACTCTGTACCTTAAGAACATACATTAAAAATGTATTGTTAAACTAACTAACCATCACGCCGTCTCCCCGAAGGGGTAAGCAGAAAACATGGACTGCCACACTTTTCTTTCCTGACATACTTCTTTCGATTCATCATGCATCGTGTCATGCACGCACGTCAATTTCTCCGACTCCTCACGTGGCCGACATTCAATATTTGATTTATTTGATGGTGCCACGTTTTTCTCGGTCTTCCTCTATTTTTAGTTCCATTTACATCGTTAACATATACTTTTTAACCGTGATATCTTCATTCATCTGTTCCATGTGTCCAAACCATCTTAATTTCATTATTTTATACATTACTTTCAATCGCACTACATTCGCTTCTCATATTTTCATTCGACACTCATACAACATACACAGAATTTTCCATTCGTTTGCCTTAGAGATCTCATTTCTACTGTATTTACTCCACTTTCAAGCTTATTTTGCAGTTCCATGCTTTGGATAATATTTTCATTCGACACACCATACACAGATATTCCATACATTGTTCTTATTTCTACTGCAATTATTCTACTTTCATCCTTCTTTTGCTAGTTCCATGCTTCGCTTCCATAAATAAGGGTCGGTACAAGAACACCACAGTGCACTTCCATTGCTTTTTGTTATTGAACAATTAATGAAATTCAATATTAATTCATTAATACGAATGAAAACGTATGATTTCTTGACGTGTTCTATCTTGCCAAGGCATTATAAATACAAATTAATCTATATTTATTGTATACAAAAAAAATATATATAAAAAACACTAAATATATAATAAAAACAATATTAAAAACACAATTTTATTATTATTCATGTCTAGTTCAAATAAAGTTTTGTCCGCAAAATATACGAATGTTATTTTTTCCTCTTGATATCAAATTCGCATGCCCTTACAGTGTAATGCGCATTTTTTTTATTAAATTCTATTATTATATTCCAACACGTATGCATGCGTTTTCATTTTGGAACAATTTGTTTATTTCCACTACACACGTTCATTATTTATTTTGTAAAGTCATGCAGCCGGCTTTTTAGGTGTGCGAGGTCATAATAATTTACAATACATGGCAGGGGGTACATAATAAACTCTACCCTTTATGTACTTTATGGGGGGGAGACGACCATGCAAAGTCTAGCTTCGTCCGTACTGGGGGGTTACGGAATATTTATTCCTATTTTATTCAGGGATTAGAAGTGGTCATACGGAATATAGACTTGTATGGATTCCATCGGCCGGCTCGGGGCGGTGTGGTGGTGTGGAGTGTGGAGTGCGGGGTTCGAGGATAGGGGGCAGTGACGCCTCTGACAGCGCTGCCGCGACTGCCGATGCCGCCCGCTGGTACCTGGTACAGTACCCGCTGGACACAGGTGTGCGCTGCGCCAGTACTGCGACGGCTACTGTACCCCGGAATGGAACTCAACGACCGACTCTCGATTTCGTTGGATATTTCGTTTCATTTACTCCACAATAATGAGGGCAAGTTTCTCGTATGAACTCTCCATTTATTCCCTCCAGAATGAACGTGTTTCGCGCCCGACTCCGCTAAGGTATTTTCGAAGACAAAGGCAAGATACGTGCTTTGAATCTTTGAAAGTTTACGGCTCCGCAGCTCACGACAAAAATGTTTGCATAGCAATGAGAACGTGTTCACAAACGTCTTGTTATCTTTAGAATATTCGTTTACATTACTAAACACGATTCTGCTTTCGTCGAATTGAAAAAAAGATGAGCGAGTGCTCGAAGATATGGACTTACCTTCCCCGTGGCCCTCCGGTAACGGAGGGTGGCCTCGCGCACCAGGTCCCTGACTAGCAGGTCCCCCTGCCCGCAAGGAACCAGCACTCGGACGTCGCCGAAACAAACAGTAACCTTCATGATTTCAACAAGGAACACTCACTGAGTGAATCACATTAGGAAAAAGGCCACATTTTATGCGCAATTTTTCACTTAGCGTAGTAACCACGGACACATGTATTTTAGACAGTAAATCACAAATATAAACAGCGCAGACAACCTCGTTACCTGTTACAGACGACTCTTTCTTTGACAGGTAAAACAGAAAACATAACACAATTTAGAAACGAGAGCGCACCAACCACCGGTCGTGTCATCGCTCAGGTAGAGAGGCACATTGAATTTTAAAACGTCTCAATGACGGAGAGTCACACGAACGAAAATAGATTCAAAAGAAATTATTGATACGGTTTCTCACGTGAATGCTTTGATAATATTTCGACATACGGACGGAGCGCGGAATAACTCACAGATCAACACAAGCTCACGCAACTACAACAATTTTGTTTCAAAGTTATCCCGTCCCCTCTCTAAGCGCGCGTACCGGTTTTTTCACCAATCAACGGTGGCGTCATGCGCGCCTGTGCGGCAGAATGCCATGGAACCAACGTTTTAAGTGCGTACAAAGTGAAGTTTATTTTTAAGTACGTTTTTTTTTTTAAATAAAATCGAGTAAAGAAAAATATACTTATATTCAATTCGGTTTCATATTGTCATTTTTCTTTATTTAATTTTTAGTCACAACAATATAATCAGATCAAACGGATACTTTGAAACTGCTCTGAAGTATGTTTATTGCACATCATACGCTTAAATTATTTTATATTATTTTTGGGATTATACTTATCTATTGATAGTTGTTTTCCAGTCAACAAAAAAAATATCATAATAGTGTATAGTTTTCTATGGATAATTTTGTATTACATAAATTATACGAACTAAATATATTTCATTATGATAAAATAATTATGTTTGTATTATGTATGATACATATTTTATAAAGACCAAAGTTCCAGTTCTGATACTTGAGGAGCATGAGTGATTGTATTCTTGTTTTCAAAAAACTGTTTTTTTAGTCAATACATTGTTTTATCTTTTCGATTTGCTGAATATGTATATGATCAAACATTATATTATGTATTATTGATTTTTGAGGTTTTTGTTTTGTAAAACTCCGTTATAATTATTATAATAATAAACGCGAATGTTTAATGGTTTTACTTGATTTAATTCATAATATAATTACTTATATAAATAGCAGTTACAAATTTGTTTCGCCTTCCGAGGACATTTTCAAACTGAACCTAACTGTTCAGTTTGAAAATGCCCTCGCAAGGCGAAACAAATTTGTAACTGCTATTTATATAAGTAATTATATAAATTAAATCAAGTAAAACCAATAACATTCGCGTTTATTATTATAATAATTGTACGTATTAATATATATAAATATATCCGTGATTTTCATGGAAGGGAAATTTCATTTTTTATAATTATTTTAAACAAAAATTTTAAGACCTTAAGTACTGTTACAATTAAATTTAACTAAATGATAGATATTGCAGAACAAAACTATTATCCTTTGTGACGCAGGTCAAATGTTACATGTACTAATCTAGTATAACGGCTAGATGTTGGTTCAATGTTGCCATACCAACGACTATTTTTACAACAAAATATTCGAATTTTTCGCGCTACCAAAACTTATCAGTATGTACTTTGATAATACGAAATAAGCAAAATTACTCTGATGATTTTTATTTTTATATTTAAAAGTCTTCGGTAATTATATTTTTGTCGTTAGTGTTGTTTAACTGTTTGTCGTTTGTGTTGTTTAATTCAATGAATTAAAACGTGCACAAGCTCATTAAAACACACTTTTTCTTAGTTGAATAGTGCAAATTTTTGTCTATTCCTTTGATACAATAATGAATAGTTTTCATATTTTCTGATGCGTGACGTCACGCAGTTGATAAATCTAAACAAAGAGCACAAATAATTTGTTTTCAGTTATTCTTTATTTCATTATTTCTTTAATGTTCAGCATAATTTATATGAGCAATAAATTTATTAACATATTTTTTATTTAACCCAAAATAATTTGCATTCTTGCAGGTTTATGATATTTTTGATATGATATAGTATTTATTTCCTTCTTACTAAAGACAGCACTAGCTGTCTGTTACCGAATATAAACAAATATCACAGCAATTCAAAATTTTGTTTACCTTCTTCTTCTTCTTCCTCAGCCTATTCCCGTCCACTCCTGGACAAAGGCCTCCTCCATTTGCTTCTATGTCATTCTGTCCTGTGCAGACTGCATCCAGGTTATTCTGACGTGTCTGTTTAGACATGTCTGTTTAGACATGTCATCCCTCCACCGTAGTTGCGGTCGCCCTGCACTTTTCTTCGCCGTCCACGGTCTCCAAGTTAGCAGTTTGTTTACCTAACTACCCGGAAATATGTTTCTATCCACAATTTGACTTGAGGTATGCTTTATACAATAGTTAGATATGTAAAACAAATATTTGTATTGTAATTTAATGAATCCTCATTTTATCAAAACAGAATAACTCTCAAAGAACAACAAAAAAATACTAGCTTGAGAATACGATCCTAAAAAATTATCTCTGATCTATGTAGTGTAATATTAGAGGCATGTGGTCAATCAAAGGTTCGCCCAATGATTCAACAGACCCCTATAACCAACAGCGTGAGAGCCAGCCGCCTATTAAGGATTATTATTATTTTATTGAATCGCTCTTTACATCATGACTAATGAGCCAAATCGATGTAAAGGGTATTATAATAGCTATCATAGTGATTCTCGTAATATGTGATAGGTAGCTAATCTATCGCCATTTTATTGTCACGTGAATTCTACACCAGACCAAAGACAGTGTGATAATCACACTGCCCTCGCCGGGAATCGAACCCGGAACCTTCGGGGTGGCAGTCAATGCACTTAACACTCGGCCACGAAGGTCGTCGACCAGGTTATTGTCGATTGACCAGGTATGCCGAGATGGAGAAATCAGAGTCATCAAGACTTTGTATGCTTCAAGACCGTGCGCAGTAAGACCTCTGTGAAGGCCTAGACAGCGTTTAATGAAAAATATTCTGGCTGATTTGACTAAGCTTGGTGAAAGCATCTGCTAGGAGCAAAAGCCGCAGGATCGAAGAAATTAAAATAACATCAGATGATGATTTTTGTAGTACCATTTTCATGGGATGTTCAATTTAAGGGTGCTCTTAGTCCGGAAAGATTCTCTTTAAAATGAAAATCTCTTTAAAATGGTAAAAAATTATATGTTAACGATGTAAATGGAACTAAAAAAGGGGAAGACCGAGGAAAACGTGGCACGATCAAATAAATCAAATATTGAATGTCGGCCACGTGAGAAGCGAGAGGAATATGTCAGGAAAGAAAAGTGTGGCAGTCCGTTCATTCTGCCCACCCCTTCGGGAGACGGCGTGATGGTTAGTTAGTTAGTTAGTTTTTATTTCATCATCTTCTTGTGTCCCGATGTTGGACATCACTTCTGTAAAAGTTTATTTCCCTTGCACCGTCTGAAAAAACTCCTCTACACTCCTTATTCCAGTCCAGTGTTTAATGTAGCGCAGGTAAGACGTTTGCCTTCGGTCAGGACCACGTCAACCTTCAATCTAGCTCATTATCATAAATGTTGCAGAATCTCACATACGACAATGGAAGTTTTTTCCAAGGGGTGGGTA
Source organism: Lepidostoma basale (assembly GCA_022606425.2). Lineage (NCBI taxonomy): Eukaryota > Metazoa > Arthropoda > Insecta > Trichoptera > Lepidostomatidae > Lepidostoma > Lepidostoma basale. Next base: position 38,092 of record JAHDVF020000749.1, on the reverse strand, counting down.
GAAGATCATCTGCCACACTGCTCTATCCTGACAAACTTCTATCATTTACATATAGCGTGTCATGTACGCACCTCGATTTTCCCGATTCATTGCGTGGCCGAAATTTTAAATTGGATTCATTTGATCGTGCCACGTCTCCCTCAATCTACTTTTATTTCAAGTTCCAATCGTATCGTTTATGTCTTCTTCTTCTTCTTCTTCTGCTTTATTTAGGACTGTGTCTTGTTATTTCTCGGAGCCTGTTCCTGGGATGCAGATGTCCTACTGTCTCGCCATCTTTTAGGTGGTCTTCCTGCAGGTCGATTTCCTGTTGGTACTTTATTATTTGCGGCTATATATCGTTTATGTATACTTTCTAAACCATTATTTTTTCATTCATTTTTGTTTGTCCAAACCATCTTAATGATTTTTTCATAAACACACATTCGTTAGCACTGAATTCACATCTGGATTAGCATTTAACATATTATCAAAGATTTTATTGCAATACGTCTAGGATTGACAAAGAAATCAAATTCTCATATCCATGCCAAGATATTTTATATCATTGGGATTGTCCTAAATAAGACTTCGTCCCTTATATATCTGCGAGTCTCAGAGTCCTCTACAACGCGATGGTTCGGAGCAGACTCGAAAGTGGTTCTGTGATATGGAGTCCTCACGAGGCGAGATATTGCGTTATGCTGGAGAGGTGCTGGAGGGTGTTGGTCTTTTTGTCTATGAATAGATATCTCCGACAGCGACAGCACAGATTTTTTTACCTACTGGCCGTCAGAAATAATCGGCCTCTGGTGACACCGATTGGAAGAGCAATAAGTCCGATGAACGCTGTCTCCTCGGAGATCGACGTCTTTCATGTTAGTGAAGGTACGTTCAGGGGACAAATACTCTCGACTTTAGAAAGTATCTTGTCTTCCTAATGTCGAACCATCTCTAATGCTTTCCTGGTATCGTGTTGTATGTGTCTAATATTTTACCTGTACTCAATAAATGCCTTAAACATATATGCTTGTTGGAAATGTATTTTGAGTAAATAAACTGATTTGATATCTCTCATTGTGGTGGAAGGTTTGGCCGACTTTTAATAAAAGGCACTCATAAAGTTACCATTAATTTCGTTACATTTATAGGTAGGTACTCGCTCGCGGGTACCTATCCTAATACCTATCCCTCAGGATAAATGTACAGAGATATATTGAACGCGCGGCTAAGATTGAAACCTTGCAATGTATTTAAAAATACGTACAGTTTCTATAATTTTTTTTTATTATACTTATTGTTTTACGAGGTTTTCCATCGAGACCCACTCAATTATCTTATCTGTTACAGTTATTATTTTATTTATAATTGTATCGTTTCTGAATAAATATTATAAGCAAACAAGTAGAAGATAAAGTATTTAATAAAACTTATTATAATTGAACACCAATATAAATAAATAATAGTACCTACATTTTTTAAACCCACCCAACGATCAAAATAAAAGAGCACAGTTGTGTGAAACAAAGTTTAATAAATGTATTTACAATAAAATTATGGACATTAATCTATAACAACATTGTTAAGCAATATTATAATGAATATATATGTATAATATTTAATAAAAAAAATAACCGAAAACATTGCTTTAAATATTGATAGTAAATATAATTAATTACATTTGCAATAAAATATTTTTAATACATGTCTGTATTATATATTTTATTTATTTATTTACCCACACGTTGACGCCTAATTATTTAATTGATATGAAATTTATAATAATGAGGACAATTATTTTTTTAAATATTTGCATCGATTTAACTGTTATAGATGTAAATATTACATTTAATTAATAAAAAAATTAACGTGCTGTCCTGGTGATATAAAAAATATATATTATGTTATTTAATCTAGATTATTTTTTACCAACAGCGTGTTAACTGAATATCGTCAAATTGTTAAAGTTGAAATTATTTATATAATATGTTTTAATAGGGCGTGCCATATTTAGCCTTTAGATGTTACTTTAATAAATTAAACAGTAATTTATTGTTTCTTGAACAATGATGTAAAACTCCATGTTAAAAATTAATAGTAACGAAATGGTTTATTTTCTAGAAGTTTCGTTTTATCATTTCTATAAACTACAATATATTGTAAAAAACATCTAGAAAAGAGACGTTTAGTTTAAATTCAAATTATTTAATTAATTGAAAAGAAGTTGTTTTATTTTGAAAATATTGAATGTTTTAATTCAATGAAACTCTTCATTGTGGAGTTTCCCAGTGCAGAGACCACTTAAGTTTATCAAAATAATATTTTAAATTTATAGTAACATACTTCAGTAAATAATAAATTAATAAACTAACTTCACAATAAAACAGTGTTTCGAGTTATAATATTTTTAATTTAAGTGATTCCCCAATATTTATTTAGATTTCTAAATTACCAGAAATCAAAAAATGTCCTTTTATTAAAAAAAAACGTTAATCTCCATTTATCAATAAATAACGAAAACTATTATATAAATGTCGAAAAACTTATTTGTATGTGAAATAATAATGTTACGAATAATAACATACTCATAGCACACCTCTTAACAAAACATTTTTATATTAATGGAAATAAGTGTTTTTCAATTCCCTCAAACCTCGTTCTGTACTAATAAAATATATTTCTACAGCGATACTAACAACAAAGAGACAAACACTATTCTTTTATAAAGAGCCTGACAGGTCTTTCCAAAAGTGTTCGAATTAAAAATCTAATCACTAAACCAGTCATTCCCAAGATTTAAGTTTGTTAACCGCCCTACCTCCAGGTAACTTTCCGAGAAACATGCTTAAAAAAATCACATTTTTTATTAATTTTATTAATTATAGTGTAATTTTATTTTTTTAAATTACGAAACGTCAAAATCTCGACCGCGCACTTTGCCTGCCCCTTGTAAAACTATCATACTTGTGAAGACTTGCATTCAAGTGCTGTTGGCACACTCGCATATCCCTAACGGCTTGTAGATTTTAGGTAAATTATTTTTTCTCAAGCGCGTACGTGATACGGGATAGCGCAGAATGGTACCGTCAAAGTGTGCGTATCACGTACGTTCATATGGATAGGGCGGTTAAGTATAGCAGAGAGCAATATTTTTCGTCATTATACTGAAATGATGAAAAAAATCAACTAGAGATAAACACTCTTGGTTGACATCCGTTTGATTCAAGATAAGGGCGCTGTCACTTAAATAAAAAAAAAATATTTTTAACTTAAACAGAATGATATTTAATACATTTCGATTATCAGCAAAACAACCAATACCAGCTCAAACATTGACAACAGTTATTTCCCTAAACGATTTTTTCGGCGTCAGTTCCAGTCTACTCACAGCGAACGATGATTGTTAGTGCGTATTTCAAGATATTCAAAACATAAAATAACCGATTAAAAAAAAATCGTTTTCCTAAAAATACATGTAGCTTGGCGGGCCGCATTTGGCCCGTGGACTGCAGGTTGAGAATGACTGCACTAGACTATAGAGCGTTGGGAGGGGTGAGTTATAAAATAGTTGTATTTTGTTTATTTATTATAATAATGTGTTAGCTAAAACTAGTTCAATGTGTTTTGGTCTCTTCATAATTTGGACACATTGGGAGTAAGTGAAATATTGTAATGTAAAAATATCAAGATTTTTGTGACCATTACCGATTATTTGATAGTTGATAGCTAAAATAGATTTTTTTAATGTATATTTTTTATATGGAACGATGTACAAACATGCTAACCGAAAGTAATATACAGGGCACGCGTCCGCCCCATGGGTCGGAAACCTTTTGTTGTGAAAGAATAATGGATTGTCACACGTTAACCGATGCGGCACTCCATACTTCTCTTTCGCCCCCGCGAGAGATGCGGTGTGATGGGTTGGGAATCTAATCGCCACCAATAGGCATCTCCCACACCCACAATATTTGAGTTTTAAAAATTAAATGCTTATTGTATATTTTTACGACATTTATTGTAGTTAATAAAATTAATGAAATTTTTGTGGTTGCATTTGACTTGCATGTTTTTTTATATTACCTTGCATTTTTGAGACGCATAGAATTGCATCTAAATGGGAATCCGATAACCGAAAAATTGAAAAAGTTATAATATGATATCGTCCGTCACGTGCGGCGAGGATCTTGCGGGCCGTAGGTTGGCGACCCATGACGTATGGAATAGAGGCCAGAGCCGATACCAATAGAACTAAGAACCTCCTTAGACTAGCAAAAATGCGAAACCTACGCTCCATCGCAGGTAAAACCCCCAGATATCGGGCCAGAAATTAAACGATAAGTATTAATTGTATCTCAATAGAGACGAAGATGTAAATTGTTTTTTTGGAAACAGAATATGGTAGTCGAGGCGTTTACAGGACTTATGACCTGTCATTGGTTGGGCATAGTCCTTCTTACGACCACCGCGTCTGACAATTTTTTGGAACTTGTATATATGCTACTATGTTAAATAATTTCACATTTTTAGGTCAATCTACACTAGCGCTATCTATTAAGATTAAATGTAAACATTAAGCAGAAATCTTTATTAATGCAATGTGAAAGGCTTACGCAATTATCATACTGCTAGACAACGCTTGGAGACCCAATCTCCAATTTTTATGCTTTTAACTTGAACCAGTTTTTTATATAATACAATTTGTTTTTTTTAATGTATACAAATACTGAATTTTACCCATTGCGGGTTAATCATTTTTTAAGGATTAATTATATCTCAATAGAGACGAAGATGTAAATTGTTTTTTTTTATGTAAAGTAAAGATGTAAAGATGTAAAGTCAGAGACTTTTGTCCTGGCTCGTATGTCCTCATTCTTGACTATGTCCCGCAAGCTAGTACCCAACATGGCTCTATCCATTGCTCTCTGTGTGACTCTCAGCTTGTTGGCACATTTTTGTGACATTGTGACTGTCTCAATACTATACGTGAACACTGGTATATACGTCCTTATCGAGTATACTCGTAAATGCCCTGACATTCGACTGGCATGCTATAACAGCATGCTGGCGAAGTTCGAGGGATTTATTTAATTATACATTATACAAACCAATACACTCACAGTATTAAAAAAAAGATTGTAAGTATTTAACATAATAAATTTTTTTTTTTTTTTAAAAAAAGACTAATATCAAAGATTTAAATCAATGATATTAGAATTTATTTTACAATCTTCAATATGAGCAGAAAATAGCTCATTATTATGAAGAAGGAATCTGGTCGTGTCCAGGCTCGAACCCAAGTCAAGCGTTCTATCCCCTAGACCACCACCCGATTTAAGAAGTATATAATATATATTTAAGAAGTATGTTTACAAAGGATGGGAGAGTGGAGAAGGATATTGAAAGAAGAGTTGGGGCAGGTAACGAAAACGACGTGAACGGAACTAGAAATAGAGGAAGGCCGAGGAAATCGTGGCACGATCAAATCAATCAAATATTGATTGGTTTGATCGTGCCACGATTCGTCGGTCACGTGAAGAGTCGGAAAAATCGACGTGCATGCATGACAAGATGTAGAGGAAGCGAGAGAAGTATGTCAGGACAGAACAGTGTGGCGGTACATTCTTTCTGCCTACCCCTCCGGGGAGACGGCGTGATGGTTAATTAGTTAGTTAGTTAACAAAATAAAAAATCACGATAACCATACTCAAATCCACAACCCTCGCTATGAGAGCACAATTTAAAAACCGAAACCCCATCGACAGTTGCTAAATCTAAGTTGACTACAAAGTCTGCCCTCCGATCGCCTCAACAATACTTTATATGTGATCGAATTCATTATAATTTGTAGGCAACAGTAAACAAATGTATAATATGCGCGTAGTAGAAAGGAAATGCTTTTGAGTTTAATCGGAATAGCTAAAAAATAACCGTAAACTAGTTCTTGGTGTAGCTTAAACTGTAAAAAGCACTGCATTTCTAAACGATGTTATAAACATTTTTTAAATGGCAATAGTGGATTTTTTGATTTCAAAGTTGTGTATTGTTTTCTTCTAAACTGGCTTCATTAAAGTGGTTATAAAATTCTTACTTTGTTAACAGATTTTAAAAATTATTATCATGTTTTTTTTAATACAACACAACATTTAGCATAACATAATTAAATTATTTTTAAAATCACAGCTGAATGACTAGTTCGTTAAGTAATTGTGAGTAGTTAAGGGTCTTCGGATTGTCTGGTTTGGGGCGCGAAGGATCCAGGGAGGGTAGAAGACCAGAGGGGACTAGGCAGGGGTCATCATCTCTGGGACCTCCTCCAGAAGAGTTTTGAATCTTTTTCGGTCTGAAAAGAAAACGAAAAAAAAAATTAATAGCGGTCCACATATGGGCTGGTGTTAGAGTTTGTGGTGCCTGTTACTAGAGGTTTGATAAAATATACAGCACTTCAGAACACTTCATTTTTTTTAAATATATAATAATATAATTAAGTTGATGCGGATGGTTTTACAGGATTCTCCTCCAGTGATGCTGAATTCTAGCTATCTCTCCATCGTTTTGGAGGTCTCCCTGATTAACACCGTCTATCTGGTATTCCATGCAGAGCGGTGTATGGAATTCTTGTGGAATTCATTCTCTGAACATGTTAGTATCAGTACCGTCGACGTTGTCGCCCCCATCTGACCACACCTAGAACCTCGCATACCTCTCGAATTTTGGTGTTTGATTTGAAATTTTATACCCACAGACAATTACTGTTCCGTCATCTTTGATCACTCCCTCGTGAAAATAATAGAATAACAATAAACTGAATGATTTATTAAGCCCCGTTTTTATTAATTAATCATTTTAAGCATGATTTAAATAAAATGCCATTAAAATCAGAAAAATAGTAACTAACTAACTAACTAACTAACCATCCCGCCGTCTACCCGAAGGGGTAGGCAGAAAGAATGGACTACCACACTTTTCTTTCCTGACATATTTCTCTCGCTTCCTCCAACATTCATACATCGTGTTATGCGCGCGCGTTGATTTCTCTGACTCCTCACATGGCCGACATTCAATATTTGATTTATTTGATCGTGGCACGTTTTCCTCGGTCTTTTTGTTTTTTTCTTTAAAAAGTGTACATACTCGTATAATAAATTTAAAGATATCATTTTGTAGCATAAAAAAGACCCCATTTAAATGTTGATTTATTATTAAACAACGTTGAATGTCAAATTGCAGAATGTTTAGATTGTTAAATTTTTTACTAGCCATGATTTGAAAACTTTTACCCATAGATATGTTAATTACTGTTCCGTCATCTTTGATTACTGCCTCGTGAAAATAATAGAATAACAATGAACTGGATGATTTATAAAGCCCCGTGTTTATGTATTAATCATTTTGAGGACGCTAGTGTTTAATGGTTTAATAATAAACAAATGAATGAAATAAAATATCATTTGAATCAGAAAACAACAACAGTTTTTAAAAGAATATACTATTATACACCACAAATTTTTACACTATTTTAATAATGCCGTGTCTCACTAGCAAATAATCAGTATCTTTTGTAATTCCTTCCACGACATATTTAATCCTCCTTTTATTCCTCATATTTAATTCCATTCATAATGTCCCCACACTTGTTCTTAAGTTGGTCGCATATTAAAACATATAAACGAGTATACGTCAGCCATTAAAATTCTAACTTTACTTTTGCAATAGCTGATGGGAAAAATTTATTCCAGTTTAAACCATTTAAAACTATAATAAAAATTTGTTTAACGTAATATTAGGAAAATGTGTCATTCACTTTGTATTTATTAAAAAACTCTCTTTCAAACTTTACCATTAATATTCATTTTAATCACTAAAAACGATTGTATTGCATAAAATATTTAATATTGATGAAAACCCCGTTATCTAGATATTTTATTTTATTTTATGGGAGTGGCATGTTTCGCCTGCTATGGCGATATTAAACATTTGATTATATGGCACAATTATAATCTGTTTACCTTCCTCTTTTTTGGTGGATGGGCCTTTTCCCCTTCTCCACACTGTTGAAGAGACTGAAGAGCAGCTCCGTGTTGGCATCACTCACCACAGCGCTGTGGGCAGGTCCAGGGGACATCGAATGATGGGGAGCTGCAATCAGTAGGTACCCGTGAGAAACAGAGATCAAACCGATTGCACTACAGTAATACATCTCTCATTCTTCACGATTTTGATTTTAGCGGATTCCATTTTGAAAATAGAACAAATTTACATAACGTATTAACGTAAATTATCTATATACTTAGAAAATTGAAAATAACTTTGTTTAATCCACAAAATATTAAAAAACACGACATGTTTCGGAGGATACCTAATATAATATAATTATATTTTTACACCTGAAGATGGAGGTATCCTCCGAAACATGTCGTGTTTTTTTAATATTTTGTGGAATAAACAAAGTTATTTTCAATTTCCTAAGTATATTAGTATGGAATTCCACAGTGTTAACGCCTTTACGTTCAATAAGTAAATTATCTATATTAGTATTTATTTAAAGTAGATTTAGGTGAGGATAAGGTAAATTGAGACGGTCGCTGTTTGAATGTGGAGGAAGCTAGAGATATATGAGTATGAGAGTAGTATAGCGGTCCATTTTCTCTGCCTCTCCCACTGGCGAAACGGCGTGATGGTTTGTTGTTGTTGTTGTTAGATTTAGGTGCGTGCGGATTTATGATTAGAGACGGCGATGAGGTCCGCCACCCATCGAACGGAGAAAGGTGAAGTGTCGCATTGGTACTTGGAATATTAGAAGAGGTATTATGCAAGGAATGTTAAATGAGACGTGTGATGAATTTGTCAATAAATGGTTGAATCAAATCGTATAAAGATCGGTCATGTTCGAAGTCGGAAGAATCGATGTACGTGTATGTTATCTTCTTCTACTTTATTTAGGACTGTGTCCTGTTATTTATCGAAGCCTCCTGGAATGTAGATGTCCAACCGTCTCGCCTTATTTTGGGTGGTCTTCCTGGAGTTTCCTATTGGTACTTTACTACGTGTATGTAAAAAATAAAAATAATAAAAACTGCCATATTACTCTGAAAAAGATAGACTTTTTTTAGTATTTGGAAAACATTACAAATAAAGGATGCATAGGTATAGTACACATTAAAAAAACTATTTACTAATTTCGTATACTCGTATATATTTTTTTGCAGAATGAATTTTCGACATCCATATTTTTTTACTTGTTTGAAAATAATTTCACGTTAATAAGCAACGAATTGAATATAAAAAAAAAAATTAATTTGTGAATGAAATAACACTGTTTTTACAATTAAACTGGCGATAACTATTTTTACAAAGGCCTCTCTATCATAACCCTACAATAAAAGACCTTTCATATTACAACCTGAGCACTCCCAGCCGCCACAAGCACCCAAAATCAATCTTCCTTTAAAGTAACACTCTTAGCCATAGGTTCTCAACGGGGGCGTTACCGCCCCCGGTGGGCGCTAGATCTTTCCATGGGGACGATAATGTGTCCAGAGGTAAATGAGGGACTTTGAGGGAGTTAAGGTGGACGGTTGTGGCGTACGTATTTTAATAAATAATAATGAATGCTTTTAACAACAACGAACAAACTATCTAAATATGAACATTTCTGATACATTCAATAATCTTTTTAATTTCAACTTTGGGATTATAAATAGGTATAGATAAAGTTCATTATTATGAAAGTGGGGGAGAGTTGGAATTTTTGGTGAAGGAGGCGGTGGTCCAGAAAAGGTTGGGGATCTATGCTCTAGACTAACTAACCATCACGCCGTCTCCCCGAAGAGAAGCAGAAAGAATGGAGCCGTTTTTCGGTTATTCGCGGTAATTTCCTTTAACTAAATATCGCATACAGTGAGACTACCGTACTCACCTTACTCCACAAACTGCTTACTAATCTCTTTATAATCTTCGCGTAAAATGGGTTGAATTGTAATCTTTAAGATGAACAGAAATGTGTACTGGTTTGTAAGACGCACCGATTCCCACGTCATTTTGTAAGTACGCTGAAGGCAATTTATTGTAACTAGATATTAATTTGTCTGCCGACGTAATTCACAGGGAATGGAGCACCCATTACAAATTTACGGATGGGAAAAATGTTTTCGAAATAACGGATACTTCAGTGATATGGTGTTTGTAGCCAAATTGTGTTGATAACTTTGCACTTGTCAATAATAATCATGAATGAAAAAAAAAGTAACTAAACATCTCGCCGTTTCTCTGGATGAGTAGGCAGACAGGATGTACTACCATACTGATCTTCCATGCATGCTTTTCGATTTTTCTGACTTCGAATGTGATCGCCTTTTAGTGTTTGATTAAATTGATCATGCTATGCTTTCCTTGGTCTTCGACAGTTTTCTTTCCACTCACACTGCTTGTATAGAACATATTAACCATTTTCTCTCGTCCATTTGTTCCATATGTCCAAAGCATCTGAAGGATACTTTTTCTCTTTTGATCTGTCTTCCATTTCCTACTTATTTCGTCGTTCATTATTCTATCATATATCATTTTCTGCGCATTTTTCTCAGTGATCTCATTTCTACGGCATTTATCCTGTTTTCATCCTTCTTTTACCAGCTCCAAGCTTCACTAAAAAATCTTTTCCTCCACGAAGGATAGGTAGAATGGATTAAATCCCTTACACTATTTCAGACACACCATTCTCTGTCTTCTGTATTCATATATCATGCCAAAAGCGTTGTTTGATTGTTTGATTTATAATAGTTTATATCGCCTTATCTTCTTTGGTCTTCCGTGATTTTTATTTCAATTCAGGCTACTTTTTATTAGTAAGATATAGGTATCCAAACCGATGTATGTATACATATATGTAGACGTTTTTTTTTATATATTTAGAATACGTATAACAATAATACAACAATCATATTTAAGCTAATTGGTATAGCGCTGTTTTCGTGAATAACTCACCTCGTGGGTCATGGGGCTTTGCACATTTATTTTGCATATGCATGGTATATATCCAAACGTTCTTTTTTCACTTTTGAATATAATTTTCACTGCAACAAACTAATAAATGAAAATAATATTTTGTTTCAAATAAAATATCAAATCATAAAATTTTTTTTTTCAATTTTAACCAAAAATTCTGGGATTACAGCATGCGGATATTTCTGAATTAAAATACTGATTAAATTGTTCTTTCTGTTACAAAGATATCCAGATAAATAACTCAAAAAGTGGAAAAAAAACTATTTAGTGAATCATAAAAAAAATGTTTTTAGTTTTGCTGTTTAATATTATATTATAAAATTTCGTAACGTACAGCGATTTCCAACATATAGTGAGTATCCAGCTATCTAGGAATCTTAGAGGAATTTAAATTAATCTTGCATTGTATAAATAAAATTACATACACAAAACGAAACTTTCACATATTGTATAAGCCCCCAAGTAGAAAGACAGCTAAACTATACAAAATGTTTATTATAAGAAATTATGTAATGAATGCAAACTTCATTTATCTCCCAAAGCAGACAATCAAAATCAGTGATTGGGTTTTCGAACAGCATTTTTTTATTTATAGATTTTATTACGCAAATCGCGCGATACGTACATAACAGATACGTGAGTACATACAAGCACACTCCGCTACATAAGCATATAAACTAATCATCAAAAAAATAGGGCAGACACAGTAAGGACCAAAAAAGTTTTGAGGACTTCCAAAATGAAGACACTGAGGACGATAGCAGGTAAGCAGCACTGAGAGATCGCGTGAAGAACACCAGAATAAGAGATATATGTGAGGTTGAGGATATTATATAATAAGATGGAGCAGACAGCGAAAAAGAGACTGGTACGGGCATGTTCAAAGAAGGGACACCACCAGACTCCCCTATATTGCATTGCATAATCGTCTCGTCATCGTGGAAGACCTCCTAAAATATGGAAGCCAGCTGTGAATCTACCTCACAGGAGGAGCAACACTCTGGAGAACAGACTACATAGGTCTACAACAAGGAAGAAGAAGAAGAAGAAGATCAAAAAAATATTGTATGTTGTGCACTAAGCATATAAATATCCAGCTTTAAATTTTTTTCTCGGCATGCTTCAAAGATGTTATACTTTCATAAACGAGAGAACGATATAAACATTTCGAAACATTTCAGAAAAAAAAAACTCAGAAGGGAATTTGGATCTTCTGACATACAGAGATTCAGGTCTAATGGCTTTTCCTCTTACATCTGTTGGAAACATTGTTAGAAATGGGAAAAGGTGTTTGTTTTATTTCAAAAATGTGTTTCACTGCAAAAATATATAATTATTGAATCCCATAATGTTAACGCTTTTATTTTGTCCAATAAGTATATGGGATATATTATAATCGTATATTTAACCTAGGAAATACAGTAATAATAAAATTATATTTAAAATATAAAAAAAAAGGTCACAATTCTGTCATAATAAATAACATTGGAGATAATAAATAAAATAGAATTATGGGTTCGAAAAAACGCAAACAAATTATAATAATAGGGAGCAGAATATTATATTTATCACAATATAATTATTTTTGTACAGTACAAAAGGCAAATTCAAAATAAGGTAAAAAATACAATTTTTTTTTAACAAAACTAATTTAAATGTCACGTGTGTCTTTTAATTATATGTAGGTATATTGCTTTCGCAAAGCTAAACATGTCATTCTATAAAAAATATAATAAAATGTATAGAGAACAGACGTATTTATATCAGTGTTCGAGAAACAATAAACCATATGTTTATTAATATTTAGTAAAATATTATTGCAGTTGACTGTACTCGCTCAGTTTTCGCGCACCTGTTGTGTAGTGAAAGAACGACTGTTTCGTTCAGGTATTTGTGTTATTTTTTAACCGAAGCAGATATCTCACGGAGTAAAAGTAAACATTCCAAAATATCTCAGATTAACCTTGAGTTCACATTCCTATCAAATTCTCATACCGTTCAACAATTTGGTAATTTATTGTTTTGTTACAGCAATATAACTGGTGTACTATAAAAAAAACGTTAAAGTTTAACCTGTAACTGTTGGTAATGATAACAATATTACATGTAAGAGAATTCGGCTGTTAAAACCTGACTTCATCACAGCATATTGTATATAGTTTGAAGAATATCTGAAATGCACCATCCTTGTAAATCTCAAAACACTTATAAATATAATAGAAGTAAGAATTATACCGTTGACACTCAGTACCGTTGACATAGACAGACTAGCCCGATCGGTCACAATAATAATATACATGTGAAACAAATTAATAATTCTTTAGAGAATTTATTATACATACATAATAATTCAAGATGGTTTTCGTCACAGATATAAAACATTATGTCTAAGGCTACATTTGATAATGCCTTAGCCAGGCAGAACATGTAATTCACATAAAAATATAATAAAACTTCTAGAAAACAGACGTTTTCGTTCGTATTAACATTAATTTTCTAGACCTGGTAATCTATATAATTTTATAAACTGTTAAATTAAAAATTATTGTTTTATGTATTACGAGTGTGTTTTTATTTTACGCGACAGCTGTTTCATCAACCTATGTTGACATCATCAGGTGTTACAATAATATATCAAATGTCAATTTTACGTGATTTTTCGAACCTTTATGTGTATTTGTCCCTATGTCAATTTGAATAATTTCTTTGATATAATTTTGAAATTCTTGTTCGAAAAATCACGAAACTTTGACATTTGATATATTTTTGTAACACCTGTTGATGTCAACATAGGTTGACGAAACAGCTGTCACGTAAAATAAAAATACAATTGTAATATTATACATAAAACAAAGATTTTTAATTCAACAGTTTATAATGTTTTAGTATCGGTTTTCGTCCAAAACTATGGACCGTTATATAATTTTAATTTGAACTATTTGGGCTAGTTTATGTCGTTTTCCCGATAACTAAATGTCTGTAAGATGTAAAATCTTCGAAACATGTCGGGAATAATAAACTTGAAAGTTGAAAAAACAGTGTTTTAATGCATAAATTCAATATATACGTTTTTTTTTCAATTAAAGATTTTAAAATCTCATATTTATACTCATACACCAAACGTTTTTTTTTACGTCAATTTAATATTTTCTATATATTATGATTGGCACTCTAATTGTAATACAAGTCAATCAAGTCAGGTGGCAGGCCATGCTTTACTCTTGGCTTTGACACATATAATGTACTACACTTGATCTATATATGCAAGTACGCAGCACGATCAAAGAGTTTTAAAACTCAAACTATTTAAGATAATCTAATTATTTTACTGAAATATCTTGATGGAAGTTCATTTTAAATAACAATTAAATATTTTATTTAAATTAAGTAGTTAATACGAATGAAAATGTCAGTTTTCTGGAAGTTTCATTATATTTTATGGGAATGACATGTTTTGCCCTTCTAAGGTATTATCAAATGTAGCAAGTTGATAATGCCTTAGACAAGCGAAACATGTCATTCACATGAAATATAATAAAATTTCTAGAAAATAGACGTTTTCATTCGTATTAATTATTTAATATGGAGTTTTATAATAAATAAATAAATTCAGTAATGTTAAAAATTATTTTTTTTTTTTCAAACAATAGTGTACAGAAATTGCAGCTCCAATCAGTTTAAATTCCATTGTGCATTTAGTATATTTTACATAATTATTTTAATATTATTTTTGTATAGAATCTTGTTTACTATTCTTGATCTGTATGTATATAAAGAAGTTAGTTCATAGCAGTGTCACCATTATTTTTTTTTTGCTTGAAAATTTTCCCCATTAAAAATCAAATAATGTAACAACTCTTAAGTAACGTAAAATAAAACAATCATTTTTCTCAAAGGAAATATAGAATCTCTCTTTTCTGAAATGCCTAATTTGCATCATATAAGCGGAAACGACAATAATAAACAAAAGTAACGTAGACTCTATAAAAACAAAACAAAAAACAAAAACAAACAGTGTCACCAGTCGGTCTGTGCAAGCTAGCCTGTCGAAATTGGCCGCTGTCGAAATATAGACAATAAGTGGATGTAGTTAATAAAATACATCGTTTTATTTCATTATTATTAAAATTATTTAGATAATCATTGTTTTGGCGGAAACACTATGATATTAACCCTCCCTTCCCTATGATGGGTATCTTCTACACGTTGCTTCTAAAAAACATCAATACCTCTATAAATATAATAAATACAAGGTTAAGATTTTAGATATTCCTCCATAATATATTTACGCATTGATTTAAAAAATATTATTAATAATAATCAGAATTTATCGGGTACATCGGAGGTATTTTGTGAAAATCGAAAACAAATTCGCGTATAAACAGCGATTTGAGTGCGTCACACTGTATTCGCATCTCACTCTTGCATATGTTCTAGCTCAATGTTCTCACTCTCGCCGTCCCGCCGCGCCGGTAATTGCTTTCGGGCTTGCAACCAGAACGGACCAATGCCCGTTCCGTGAACGTTGCCAGATGGTTTTTTAATGTTTTTAGCAATTAAATCTCAATTATTATAATTTTTGACTTCAACTATAATTATATAAGGGGATTAGCTATGAATGTTCCAATTTTTCCGATTTAAAATCGCTAATTTTTTAACGCGTACTGACTACCCTACACCGGAACGCACGTTTTTATTTTAGCACCGTAAGGGAAAGGTTAAAATATTATTAACTGCTTAATTTGAAATCTTAAATTATTACATTATAAACTAGATGGGATAGATGAGAATAAAAATTATAGAGGGCACCCAGAGGACATGAACTGCAGAGGGATGCAGAAAATCGAGAAAATGTGATCATACAATCCATAAATGTTTTGTATATTTATTAATGAGAATACACCTAGGCTTGATGAAACGCGTCCTAAAAATATTATAGCTCTAAGTTCTAAATAAACACGGTAAAATATTCATTCAAATTATATAGGCCGTTCGTTGATTGTAGAGAAGGTAATTCGGTACAAATCGAATTGTTTAGCGATATCGATCGGAACGTAATATGTACGTCCCGCCTGCTTTTGCATATCCAAGTACACGGGCTTATGGTTAGTTTGAGAATTTGAAAGTTACCGCCTTAGCAAGGACACCTTGCCGTGCATACTATCTGAGATATCATAAATATGCAGTCGTCCATAACACAATCGATGGAAATAATATGCGCAATATGAGGAATCCTACTTACTAATACGCCACTTATTCTTCTTCTTCCGATGGCGCTACAGATATCGAGCCTTTACATCCGTCAACTTTCGCCTCCAGCAGTCCCTGTACTCAGCCGTCGTCTTACAGTTCGGCACCCGAAGAAGTTGTGCTGCATCCCTCTTTACTTCGTCCTTCCACCTCACCCTTGGTCTTCACACCCTTCAGATTCCGCCCGGGTGTCCAGGGGACCCGTGAGTTCAGCATCCTCTGTACATGTTCAGCCCATCTCAATCATTGTAGCTTTATATGCGTGGAGATGTTGGGGGCCTCGTATATGGAATACAGCTCATCCTTGCGAATACGCCATTGCTCTCCTTCTCTCAAGAGTCCACAAATTCGTCGAAGCACGCCACAAATAGAAAATAGACTCATCTATCCTGACATAGGTACTTCTCTAACCTTCTCGGCATGTCATGCACGCACATCGATTTTTAATACTCCTGACATGGTTGACATTTTAAATTCAATTAATTTGACCTTCCTGGACTTGTTAACATTTTTCTGTTGTTATAATCACATAACAGAGCTTATTTATAAGCATAACCGGTTGACAGTTACATATTTATTTTAATTAACCCTTAATTTTTTAAATAATATTGATTCAATGGGTAAAAAATCTGAAATAAGAGAGATTTATTGATTCTTGAACAACGTTGCACAACTCTATATTAAATAATTTATACGAATGAAAACATATGTTTTATAGATGTTTTAGTATCATATATTTTATATGAATGACATGTTTGACCTGTCTAAGGAATTATCAAACGTTAGATAATGCCTTAGACAGGCGAAAAAAGAAAGAAGATTTCAATGAAGTAGAAATAAACAAATCCATAAAACAATCAAAATACAATAGAACCTGGTTAATTGGCAAAACTCTATACTGGTCAGAAAACTTCCGGTCCCACCCGCTTGGAGCACTAAAACCTCTTTAATTGGAAATAAAAAAATCTGTTTAATTAAACTCGACATTCTGGCCCTAAACCTTTGTAATTGGAGAGCACTGCCTTCTCGATCTCTGTAAACTGACAATTCCTCAGTATTTGTTCTGTACTCATCGAAGGTGGTCCATTTTAGACCGCAATGTTTCACAAACGTAAATATAACGGCCTTGATTTGAGATCGAAATTAAAACTAATCTAAGAATTTGACGCCGGTAAATCTTGCGAAGAGTGCAACATTTTAAGCGTGTGAAACAGGCCCAAATAACTGTTTTTTTCAAGCCACAATATTGTATATATGTGTATGCAAGTCTGTATTTACAATTACAATTTACTTATTAAACTTTTATTAAATTTGTATTGATTGTTTTATGATTCAATCCATGAATTGTTATTGCTTTTCTGTTTATGTGGTTACAAAACCTGGTTAAAAAATCAAAGCACAATCTGGTCCTAAATACATGAAAAACTGGATAATTGAAAAACCTGGTTAATTGACCATCGTAGTCCTGGTCCCTTGAAATGACAATTATCCCGGTTCTACTGTATAATAATTATTTTCATTCCATGTACAAATATGTTAATTTTATTTATTACGTATTAATCCGTGTCTTTAAAAACATAACTAACTAACTATCTAATTAACAATCACGCCTTCTCCCCGGAGGAACGGACGAAAATCTGAACTGACAGATTGTTTATCCTGACATACTTCTCTCGCTTCGAGAACCGGCCACAAAAATCCTGGCAGACCACAAACAAGATGGTCTAATGACATTAAGAGAGTGGCAGGAAGACAATGGCACAGAGCGGCGAGAGATAGAGAGTTGTGGAGGTCGGGAAAGGAGGCCTATGTCCAACACTGGACGACTAAAGGCTGATTATGATAATTATGATCTTTCTTTTGCCAGTTCCATGTATTACTTCCATACACAAGGGACGGCACAAGAACAATAGGAACATGGATGTAATTGTATCAAATGGGAAATATTTTCCTTCGGTCCAATTAAAGGTTAAAGAATGGAAGATATTTTCAATAACATTATTGTTGCACATTTATAGTGTAATTTGATTTATAGTTTATTTACAGTATATAACCTATTCGGTCTAATTATATAATAACGATTTTAATTGGTACACATTGAAAATATTAATGGTCATTAAAAAATGTTTGACTTGCCCAAATACCAGGCTGCCGTATAAATATTTTCGAAATGTTTTTGAAGCAAAGATCACGGGGTCATGGAAAATCCGAACTAATGCGAACAAGTTCCGGTTAAGATGTTTGCTATAGGTACGAGTATATTATAACGACTTGGATTAATAATTTGGTGTCATATATTTTAATTAACGCGTGAATAATTTATGACTTAACTTGAAAAAGCGTCTTAGATTCAAATATTTTTTTAAAATACAGACTTGAAAATATTGAAGTTAACTGATATGGACAAGATGGGGGGGATATGAGGCAGGGTTAGATCCTGGAAGGAGGAATGACATCAACAAGGAAGCTAGGGCTCTGCAAGAATTATTTGGTTTAATGAACTGCTATTGAAAAAATAAATACAAGCATAAATGTAAAATCAAATTAAAATTATCTATCTTCTTCCCTCCACTGCTGGATACAGGCCTCTTCCAATTTCCTCCACTCGTCTCTATCCTGCCCCCTTTGTATCCAAGATATTCCAACCCTTTTGAAAATATCATCGGTCCATCTCATCGGTGGCCTTCCGACACTTCGCCTATTTGCCCATGGTCTACAACTGAGTATCCTGGGTGGCCATCTGTTGCCACCCTGTCTAGCCAAGTGTCCAGCCCATTGCCATTTCAATTTTGCCACTCGGTCCATGACGTCAGCAACCCTGGTGCGGCGTCTGATTTCTTCATTCCTTATGCGGTCACGCAAGCTCACACCAAGTCACACCAGTCTTTCCAAGGGCCTCTGTGTACACTTGAGCCTGTGGACACTTTTTGCTGTAAGAGTTGTCGTCTCTAGTCCGTATGTCATCATGGGCAGTATACACATGTCGTAGACCTTTCTTTTGAGACAAACCTATCTTTACGGGTTCGCAACACATGATATTGTCCCAACCCTTCGGATCAAATATTTATTGTAGTTTATAGGTATTTTGTTATAATATATTCACTTTGGTTTCCCTCCTTGCTCTAAATCAGAGGTACCAAAACTTTTTTGTCCCGTAAACCCCCTGCCGATTTCTTTTATTTTTTGCAGACCCCTTCTTTCCAGACTTTCGTAATATTGTTTTTTTTACAATTTCACCTATAAAGAAGCTGACACAGAGCAAAACCAATCGAAAAAATAATCTGGAATTCGTTGCCGACCTTTTTTTTGCTCATTCGTGAAAATCGAACCAGACGCCACAACATTCTCAAGAAGTGTAACGTCGCGTAGTCCGATTTTCCCATTTTTTTAACAACAAACGAGAGAACAAACGTAGGCAGAGAGAATGGACCGCCACACTACTCTATCCTCCACATTCATACAGCGAGTCATACACGCACGTCGATTCTTCCGGCTTCTGATATGACCAACCTTTAAAATTTGATTAATTTGGTCATGCCTTGTTTTCCTCGGTCTACCTCGACTCCGTACTCCATTTACATCGTTAACGTACACTTTTTTAATCATTATTTCTTCACTCATGCGCTCCATATGTCCGAACCAACGCAATGATCCTTTCATAATTTTGTTCATAATACATTCCTTCCTCATATCAGCATTTGAAACTCTGTCATACATCGTTTTATCACACATTCGTTTAAGGGATCTCATCTATACCGCATTTATTCTGCTCTCATCCTTCTCCTGCTAGTCCATGCTTTGCTACCATACATAAGGGTTGAAACTAGAATTCCACTGTAAACGGCCATTTTTGTTCTCGATGATAATTTTTTTGTTTTTTAAGGCTCAATTCACTTTGTTACACTTAATTGATTACATTAAATAATCAGCAATCCTATTTACTATTACATTTGTGATATCACAATAATACATGCACAAATAACGAATCAGTTAAATGTTGTTTGTATGATTTCAGTAACATCTCTTTCCATCGTCAGATATGGTTTGGTCACATGGAACGCATCTATGAAGAAAGAATGGTAAAGAAAGTATTCGTCAACACTGTGAATGAAGTTCGGAGTCGAGGAAGACCGAGGAAAAGATGGCATGACCAAATTAATTTTAAAAGTCAAATTATTGTGGACATACGAGTATGTTAGAAGTCGGAAGAATCGACGTGAGTGTGTGACTCGCTGTATTTATATGGAGGAGCTAGAGAGGTGTGTCAGGATAGAGTAGTATGGCGGTTCTGCCTACCTTTGCGAGGAAACGGCGTGATGTTGTTGTTGTATCAATTAAGTTATAATCTATATTATATAGAGGTTTATTTTTTATGAGAAAGTAGTCATAGAATCATTTTTATTCTTATATCGTCTGAGTACATTATGGTCTACATTTTCTTCTTCCTGTCAATGGCAAGGGGTTGTCTATCCTATTCTCTCTTCTCATATCTCTCCTCTTGTCATTGCAGTGGAAGGTTTGGCCGAAATTGTGTCGTTTACAGGGACCCCGTGTGATATATTTTCATGGAGGCATACATAAAATACTTTTATGGTAGAAAATAAAAATTATCTAGAAATAAGCAAAATATAATCTTCAAATATTTTTATACTAAGCATTAGCAAAACGCACAATTAAATCAATCACTGTAAATCTTTTTACATTTAAAAAATATTTTTATTGGCAAAAATATACATATTTTGTTATATCATATACTCGTATCTGTGATTTGTTTTGATCCCATAGATATCTACATACTAAGTTTACAATGTGTAGTATATATGTAATAATATTACTCGTAAGAAGTCACGTAAGACACGCGTAGTTTTCATCATTTTAAAAATAGAACGTGTTTTTATAGGTTCCAACCTGCATATATCTTATATCTATCTATCTATGATCTTGTCTTTCGGGAGTATCTGTCACCTGTTGGAAGTGACTTTGTTGTGAATGAGGATATGTTATGTAGGATGGGGTAATGAGGGAAGGATTAGGAGGACATTAAATAGTTATAGTACATTATTTAAACCTTTTTTTTTACACGTCTAAGGTGGATCTGGGGGGTGATGGTTGGGAGGGGTTCTGGTGGGAAAGGGGGTAGTGACTGTGAAGTGTGGCCCGTGGTGTATCTCTGAAGGAGAATGTGTTTTGAGCGTTTGTGACGGTAGTGAATGTAGTTAGAGGTTTCTTGTATAGAGGGGTTTGGGTGTGTGGCGACCCCTTGAAAGAATCGCTCGGCCAGGGTGTGGATGTGGGGAGACCCGCCTCTAGGTGGAGTTGTGTAATCCTGGTCCAAAAGGGAGTATCATACCAAGCCGGATGACCTTGTTTTGCAGGATTTGAAGTTTACGCGTGTGACTCTAAGCTGCGTGACCCCATATATATCTTACATGATTTTAATAAATGGTTGTGGGGACCTACCTTGGCTGTCGTCGTGGCGGGAGATTTGCGCGAGAGGCGGCAGGGCGGGGGCGGGCGAGAAGGGCGTGGGCTGGTTGGGCTGCTGCCAGAAGGAGCGCGGGAGGGCGCGCAGCTTCATCGGAAGCGGTTCTTCAACAGAACTTTTAGTCAAACATAATTCAACAACTTCTATTACTCTCACTCGTTATATCCTATTTCAACAACCGTAATTTATATTCAAAATAACGTGCAAGTGACGAAAAGCGTGTAACTAAAAACTCTTTGGTGACAAGAATTTAATGATATTTAATAGAAATCCTCTAGATACTTATCTCCTTAACACAAGAATCTTTCTTCATAAGGAGAGTAAGAGATACGAAAATAACACATTTCTCAAAAGAAATGGTTACCTGTTCAAATTAAGAACCAAAATGTATTGCATGAGCGATAATAATCACATTAAATAATTGCGAAAAACAAAATAATAAAACAAATGCTTAAGTACTAAATAGATGTACCGAGAGTAGGTACTATCCTTATTTTTTTTTTGTAAAAAACTTCTAAATGTTTAAGAATGGTACCTGTTTATTTGCATAATTATTATCTATGCATATTCAATGATTTTTAGTTTTATTTAACACTATCTGCATAATCAAAAAAAATAACGCCAGACTATTTCTTTATTAGTAGATATGCAAGTATTGTTTATATATTTTTTAAGTACCTATGTAGTTGATGGCGTATAATAAAAATTACGACGCAATATATTTGTTCGATAAACTGACAATTTACAATTTAATTACCTTTCTTAGATTTAATTTTAGTTCCCAAGTCTTTTGCAATCGGAAAATGCACTTTTAACGGGGAGAGTCGTGTTATATTCGGCTGGGCACTGCTGCTTTTAAAAAATTTCGAACTGTCTTTTTCGCGGTTAAACTTCGCGAACTTGCTGCGATAAAGGTCATTTTCGTCCGAGCGAACCATCACATTCTCGTTCGAGAGGGAATCGCGGCGATTCCTTTTTTGAAAGTTAAAATCGTGAAACGAATCATTTGATCTGTTGTTATTGAAATCGTCGTATTCTCTTTTCGAATTTGAAATGTCGCCGGCGGGAGGCGACTCGGAATTAGCGGGAAAATTCAAATCCATATTTTTATTCTTTTGTTTCGAAATGAGTTTTCACGCATAGCAATTTCATGTGTATTTATTTGTTCGCGTTAAATTTTGTATACATTTATAGTATGGTGGTACTCGATAGGGGAGTCCAGTTGAGACTGTCATGTTTTCAAGAAGACTCGACCTGTCGATATTGAATTTATGTGTCGTCGCTATGGAGACATGTGGGACAACAGGACAGCCGATACATTAGACTCCGCGAGTGTACCTCCATGTGTCCGGCAAATAGGCCACTGTCACATAGTCCCATATTCTCGCAGTAGGACCCCAATGGCGTGCGGTGACGTAATTATGTACAATAATTTTAAACTATTTTAAAAATACATACAAACCTTAAATTGAAAATTCAAGTATTCGATTCGTAGTATTTTTGCATGCATGTACCTAAAAACTTACCCCGTATAGTACAGCTGGCTTCATTCGCAATAAAACAAGGTTTAGAACTTTTTACTTAAATTCCTTACTACTATCACATCACACCGCGTCTCCCGCAGGGCGAAAAGAGAAGGATGGAGTGCCGCATCAGTAAAAGTGTGACAGTCCATTCTTTCTGCCTACCCTTTCGGGGAGACGGCGTGATGGTTAGTTAGTTAGTTAGTTTTTCCTTACTACTAAATTGTTATCGAATCAAATCAGTTTATTTTCTCAAAAGATATTACAATCAAGTATTATATTTAGTTTAAGACATCTATTGAGAACAGGTAAAATATAATACCAGGGACGCATGAGAGATGGTTCGACATTAGGAATACAAGATACTCTCCAAATTCAAGAGTATTTGTCTTCTGAACGTACTTTCACGAATATGAAAGACGTCGATCTCCGAAGCGGATCATGTTTAGCAGTTTGATTGCTCTCCCCACCTGCATCACTGGTGGTTCTGCATGCTGGGAGATAAAACAGTATGTGTTAACGCTGTCGAAGATAACCATACGGAACATAAAGATGGATAGCCTCCAAGATGATGGAATTCTCCAAGAATCCCCTGATAAGTCTAAAGAAATGGGTAAGTGTGCACCCATCCCTCCTTATTTATAAACTATTGGTCCCCAGCATGCCCAAGAGGAATGCAGTGGGATAAAGCCGCGGATAGCTACCAAACTCCCCCATGTAGAGATATCTCAGAAATCTTTTCTGAACCCTCTCTAGCGAGTGTCTCGCCTCGTGGGGACTCGATGTCGGGACTCGAATGAGTTATACAAAATTCGCAAAACATAAGGATTCCTGAAAACTCTACCAGTTCGGAGAATAAATCCCAACATTTTCAGTGACACATATTCTCTCGATGTGAGCATGGAAAGTCAGCCTACTTTCATAGACAATACAAAGATCCTTTATCGTTGAAACACGCTTAAGTTGCTGGTTATCCATTGTGTATCTGTAATAAACAGTATGCAATGCTCTCGTAAAATATACAAATACGCATTTAGAGATATTGAAATTAATTTGATTGGTTTTACTCCAGCGGACGATATTATTTACATCTGACCTGAACGGGGGCAATCTTCATGGCTCTTTATCTCAAGGAATAAATTAAGATCATCTGCAAATAAAAGAAATCGCGAAAAGTGTATAACCCTCGCGATGTCATTAATGAAGATGGTGAAGAGGAGTGGACCATTGTATTTAATATTATGATAAGCTGGGACTATCTGTATAAGCTGCAAATGTAGTCAGTCGCAGTTCGATACCAATTTATTTTTACTACAAATCTAGCCAATAGCGCTATAGAAGTAAAAGGTACCTACCAACAATAGTCAATACTGAACATCTATAAACGTCTAACAAAATACGAGTATATTTTGATATAACAAAAGAGTGAAATCTGTAATAAACCTAAACTATCTAAAAATGGTCTTCAGGTCTGCCCACTGTCCACAAATTGCCGAGGCATTCCCACGCTGCGTCTTCCGTCCGATCTTGCAAATGTCAACCGTGCGGGTGCTGTTGGGCAGCTTCTCCATTCGCACCAGATCTCCAGCCCACCTAATTCGTTTTATAAACTCAACGCCTGGTTTTGATTGTACAGTTTGTGCAACTCAGAGTTATGCCGGCGTCGCCTTATATTATCTACGCGGAATGCGTCGAAAATCCTCCTCAGGATTTTGCGCTCAAGCACGGGCAACTTTTGGGAATCCACAAAATTCCGCGTGCAGGTCTCTGCTACACATATCCAGACTAGCCTTATAAGTGTTATATTTATATATGCGATGTATGGTTTTCTTCGAATGATATTTTATTTATCTGTGGAAGCGGAAGTGTGAATACTACAATATAAAAAAAATACAAATACAATTTAAGTGAAATTAATATTCAAAATTAAGTAGCGATAAATTATATTTTATAAATGGTATATTTTAGTGACCCAGCGGGCAATGAACAGGAGGATGTTAAACATCAGTGTTGGAGACAGGAATCGAAATGCACGGATCAGAGAAAGGACCAAAGTTGTAGACTTAGCGTGCAAAATAGCCTCGTTAAAGTGGGATTGGGCCGGCCATATAGCTAGGACAATGGATGATCGGTGGACAAGACGCACCCTGGGTGGACAAGACGCACCCAACGGGCCATAGAAATCTTGACAGACTACAAGCCAGATGGTCTGATGACATCAAGAGAGTGGCAGGAGGTCAATGGCACAGAGCGGCGAGAGATAGATAGTTGTGGAAGTCGGGAAGAGAGGCCTATGTTCAACACTGGACGACTAAGGGCTGATGATGATGATGATGATATTTTAGTAGTGGAAAGTAGTTTGGCCGCTTTTACACCTAGCAATCTGTTCCTGTGTTCTTCATATATTATATAAGACAGCAAGCAACCTGTTCCGTAGTGATGCTGGTGACAAAAATAGATTTATATCGCGGATCTAAATACGTCGCAATTGTGTATTAGTCGTATTTGGTCAGTTCTCCCAATCTTGCACTTGAGTTTAATTAATCACCTAATTTTCTTCGTGCGCGTTCCGTTCAAATTTCCGTTATAAAAGTTGCGGAAACAGAAACAGAAACGGGTGTCAAAAAACGTGCAGAATTTCCGCAGTTGCGGAAGCAAAAGCAGATGAACCGTTGCATCACTAATCATCAAAATAGTAAGAAAAAATTATATCGGTTTTGCGCAGTTTCATAAAGTTCACAAGACGCCCTTACCCGCAGTTACCTACTTTACTAACAATAAAAAGCTTTTATTATGAAGATTATGCTGTCATGAGATGTCAATCAAAATACGTTTTATATAAGTAAAAAAAAGTTTTACTTAGTGGACAATTGAGTAAAAATCGAGTAATTGAATTTTAGTACAGAGGTTACTGGGCAAGCCATTTATCGAAGCAAGTTGGTTACTAGTTATAACTAGGCCAAATGATGTGACATAACCTTTTTTAATCGCAAGAGTGACGATCTTCAAAAGACCCCCTTTGCACAGGCCAGATTTTCACTGACTAAAAAAACCTTATGGTATCTGTATTGAAATATTATGCGCTTTCAGCATATATTTATTTATGTGTTCCGTCTTTTACGTCTGTTGTCTCAACATCTTTCTCTGTCTTTCGAGATCTTATTTTCTGGACATGACCACAGCTTCAAATCCATCTAGCTCGTCCAATTCCACTTCTGTTCCTAGGAGGAGTTGCTGTATGTCTTATACGAGTTATTGTGTCCCTCCTCCTAGGCGCCTTGCCTCTCCTGAAATTAGTAGTGTATGCCTCCGCGTTGTCGTTGGCACCACACTCGTGGCACTCCAGGGTAATCTCTCTTGTAATCCTGTGGAGGTATTCCCAAAACTTTATATTATCAACCATGTCGTGTCAGTACCTGTATCAGATGGACCCTAGACACATTTTGCGTTATAATATTCAGATTATTTCATTCTTAGACTCAGATTCTTAGACGAATGGGTGAATACTCTGTATATGATAGAGTACCTAATGAATATATCGAAGTGAATGCGGTGCGAATGGTGGTGTCATTAACAAAATAATGAAAGGATCATTAAGATGGTTTGTACACATGGAAAGAATGAATGAAGAGAGAATGGTAAAAAAAAATAAAGGTATGTTAACGATGTAAATGGAACTAGAAATAGAGGAAGACAGAAGAAAACGTGGCACGATCAAATAAATCAAATATTGAATGTCGGCCACGTGAGGAGTCAGAAAAATCGACGCGCGTGCATGACACGATGTATGAATATTGAGGAAGCGAGAGAAATATGTCAGGAAAGAAAAGTGTGGCAGTCCATTCTTTCTGCCTACCCCTTCGGGGAGACGTCGTGATGGTTAGTTAGTAAGTTTTGTTTCATCTCCCACGTTGCAGAACCAACCTGCCTACAGTTATGCCGGTAGGTAGAGCAATCTTTTTGCTAATCTCAATTCGAAGGTATTTTGTGATAGTTTGGCTCACTTGTGGGAAGCACTATCTTTGTTAAAATTGTAAATGCACTTATTTTTTTAACTTGTCATGAATGTCACTTTTCCCCCTTCTCTTACTTTATATGATGGAAATGGGTTATTCTTTATTATATACTTAAAACTCTTAATCTGTATCTTGAGTATACTTGTAAAACAAATTATGGGATACTGTTGATATAAATAAATGAGTTTTTATTTTTCCTAAAATTAGGGAAAGATATATATATTTTTTTTAATTTTGTTATTAAATACACAACACATCCTCACCTAATTCAACTAACATAATGGAGAGAGACTGCTGACTTGGAGACCGTGGATGGAAAAGAGAAGTGCAGGGCGACCGCAACTATGGTGGAAGGATTATCTGAACAGACACGTCGGAATAACCTGGATGCAGTCTGCACAAGACAGAGTGACATGGAAGCGAATAGAGGAGACCTTTGACCAGGAGTGGACGGGAATAGGCTGAGGAAGAAGAAGAAGAATGGAGACAGATTTGGTTTGGGCATGGACTTGGATCTTCTGGCTTACAGAGGTTCAGAGGCTATTCCTCTTACGTCTGTTGGAAATGTGATTTGGTGCTTGTTTTATGTGGGAGTTAGATGTGTGGCCTGGAATGCCTCTCTGAAAGAGGCCGAGGAAGGATTTAAAGGGTGTACGCTAAAATCCTACATTTTTCTTGGTCAAGGAATGCAAGACTAGTTAAGACTAGTTAGTATTGTAGATTATGATATGATCAGACGTAGAACTAATTTGCCCTGAAGTTTGATACCGTCAGTAACAAAACTAACTAACTAACCATCACGCCATCTCTCCCAAGGGGTAGGCAGAAAGAATGGATTGCCACACTTTTCTTTCCCGACATATTTCTCTCGCTTCCTCAACATTCATATATCTTGTCATGCACACACGTCGATTTCTCACATTCAATGACATTCAATATTTGATTTAAATAAATCAAATATTGAATGTCATTGATTTAAATAAATCAAATATTAAATGTCGTGGCACAATCATTTGATCGTGCCACGTTTTACTCGGTCTTCCTCTATTTCTAGTTGCATTTACATCGTTAATGAGTACTTATTTTACCATTCTTTCCATGTGTCCAAAACATCTTATTAATCCTTTCATTATTTTGTTCATAACACCATCATTCACACCGCATTTACTTATTTTATTTTCATTCGACTCTCTATCATACACAGAGTATCACACATTCGTCTAAGAGATCTCATTTCTACTGCATTTATTCTACTTTCATCCTTCTTTTGCCAGTTTCATGCTTCGCTTTCATACAAAAGGGTCGGTATAAGAACACTATTGTGCATTGCCATTTTAGTTTTTTTAGATATGTTTTACTTAGTGCCATAGCAGATAGAGAGAGGACGAATGGCGAGCTTCCAGCGCCATAAAACTGGATACACCCAGCTAAGGCAAAGTAACGCCAACAGAAAATCCTCCAGAGAAGGCAAGGGGATACCACTCTGGATATTTTTCCCCAGGTCATCACCATGAGGCCTACTCAAAGGTGATAGTCAAGGTTAGGGAGACCTAGAGAAGAAGAAGATATGTTTATTGTTTTATAAAAGTCACTACAAGGATATGAATGAAAACAAGTTTAAAGATGAATATTGCTTTTATTACAAACAACAATATTGTTTAACAGAGTGTGGATTTAATAAATAAAGAATAAGTATCATAATTTTGACAGATACAAGTATATTTCATACGATGGTGTGGTACATTTACAAAAAAAAATGAGTAAGTAAAAAAGCGAGTCACCTAGAGGTAATCTATCACAAACAATGGTTAATGTTAGAAAATATACGAGCCTAATCTAGTTTATACTACTTCATACCCAGCACAGGTCACAGGGCTTGTCCTGGACCATGCCGTGGTAGGGTTCTTCAGAGGTTAACACTTCTACAGTTAAGTTTGGCAATAAAAAGAATATAAAAATTATACATCTCCAAAGGCTACTAAATATAAAATATAAACAAAAAAAAAACAATATTTTTAGTTTACATTACTTTTGTGTATAGTTGGAAATTGCACTGTAGCATTTTAAATACAAGAAAAGGGTGCAATCACAATACCAAAGTCATCAGATGGAAGTGTGCCCCAAACACTAACAAACGGAGGGCACGACATAGAAAACTGAATTTGAGATGTAATTTCGCAGGATTGTAGTATCCCCTACAAGTCGTCCATAGTCAAAACGCAATGGCCGATTTATAAAAAAAATATTTAAATTTTCACCAACACGATGTAGGATTTGAACCAGAGACCACCGGCCAATAAAAATAGAGAAGGCAAGCTATCCGTTCAACCACCTACCTTTTAAAACTGTGACAACATTTCTAATATATATGTAACAGTGAAAACTCTAAAGATTTTCTTTTAAGAAATTGGCTGGCTATTTTTAGGCAGGTTATCCTTAAATGACAGAATACTGGAACAGGTTGCAAAATTTAGATATCTGGGAGTGGATATGCTCAGTCAAAATGATCTTGTCAATGAAATAATAGGACAAGTCAACAAGGCTTCGGCGGTATCAGGTTGTCTCAAGGATATAACATATTATATCCTTGAGACAATCAGAATATATAAAACCTGCGTAAGGCCTATACTGACATATACCATTGAGACCAGGGCGGATACCACAAGAACGAAGGCTATAGGTGGCAAAGATGAGGACGCTGAGGATGATAGCAAGAAGGACTATTCGAGATAGGGCGAGGAACACGGCTATCCACGAGATATGCAAGGTAGAGGATGTCGTGAGATGGGGCAGACAACGCAGAAGATACTAGAATGCACACATGCAGAGGATACTATTATACAATCCTGATAAATCCCATTTTGAAGTAAATTTCCTATGTCGTGCCTTACCTGTATAAATATAATAAATATAAAAGTATTCCCAAGTTACCCGTCAATCCGTCCTTATGGTACAAACGAGAGAAAAATATTTTACAATAATAAAAATAAACAGTCAAAACAAAATAAATATATCAATATAGAATGCTCGCCCTTCAGCGATGTACTTCAGGTTTGCTAATGTTACAACTATGATAGGTACTATGTTTTCTATTATCTTTGATATGAAGATCCGAGTAAATTCCCTTAAGTACTTGACATGCGGTAGCATGATTGTATTCCAGATAATTCGGGGATTAGTGTCTATACATTAAAATAAATACTTTATTTAAATCTTGTCTACAGCAACAGAAAGCTAAAAGTAAAAACCATTTAGGAAGAATATAGTCAGTATGAAGAGTTATTAAATTTATATTTATTAAATAGTCCATTGTTTTGGCTGAAACACTATGATACTTCAACATTATTACTGTTAAAATTTAAAACAACGTTATAATATCACAATTTCTTTTTATTCACTGTTTCACCAACCGATGTTGGCATCTTCAGGTGTTACAATAAACTTTAGAGTTGACGATGCCAACATCCGTTGGCGAAACAGCTGGCGCGACACTCTCAGTGAATCAAAAGAAATTGTGATATTATAACAGTGTTTTAAAACAGTAATTACATTTATTATAGAAATTTTGATGAATCAATACACTTTTAGTTATTTTTATGATTTTAACAACAAACCATCATGCCGCTTCTCGCAGGGGTAGTCAGAGAGATTGGACAGCTACACTACTCTATCCTGACACACGACTGTAGATTCCTCCACATTCATACAATGAGTCATACATGCACGTCGATTCTTCCGACTTCTACATGGATTGGTGGCTGGGGGGAAGGGTATAAATACCTCCTTTGAGGACTCAACGTAATCTTTTGGTAGTGTATTTTTACACAATTAGAGTGACATATTTTGACCTATTTCAAAGTATACATATATTATAATTAAATGGTTAGATGAGGGAAGGATGGTCAAGCTTGTATACGACAGTGAAAATTTAAAATCATAAATTTTATCAAGAAAGCAAAAATGACCGTTCACAATGGAGTTGTACATAAGTAGGGAAGCGAATCATGGAAATGACAGAAGAAGGATGAGAGCAGAATAAATGCCGTAGAGATGAGGTCCCTTATACATGTGTGGTAGAACGATGTACGACAGAATTTCAAATGCTGATATAACAAAGGAATGTAGAGCGGAAGAAGGTATTATGAATAAAATTATGAAAAGATGGCTGCGTTGGTTCGAACATATGGAGCGCATGTATGGATAAAAAAGGGTTAAGAAACTATACGTTAACGATGTAAATGAAGCTCAGATTCAAAGTAGACCGAGGAAAACATGGCATAGCCAAGAAAAGCATGATATGACCAAATAATGAAAGGCGGCCACATTGAAAGTCAGAAAAATCGACGAGCATGCATGTTACGATGTATGAATGGGGAGGAATCTTGAGAGGTATGCAAGTCCATCCTCTCTGCTTACCCCTGCGGAGAAACGGCGTGATTGTTAATTAGTTCATAAGAATTACTCTTCATACTGACTATATTTTTAATCTTGTTCGGGTCAAGTTTTGAATCTCTGCTATTTCCAGTATGTGTATGTAAATAAAATAATACTTTCTATATGAAACACATTAATACTTATCCGTGTGTTGTGTGCATGTAATACCAATCAATAATTAATATCTAAAGCACCTTACAAATTGTAGAGATCACCACAAATCAAAATATTTATTATTTTGTCATTCCATTGTTGCTCGACTCTTTTAATAATATATAAACATTTTTAAAACACAGTGAAAGAAACGAATACAGATTAAAACACATAATTTTAATACATTTTACAATAAATTAATTTTAAATAAATACTGAAAATGAAACTTTATTGAATCTTACATAAAAAAAAAATACATAATCTCAATAAGTAATACTTTATAATACCATAAAAAAATATATAAGGAAATCAAGTAGAGAGACACAATTTTCATTCATAATGTTAATTATATGTTTTTTTTTTAAAGATAAATTGATAAACTAGTGAAATATTTGCCAACCATAATAAATCCTTGTTATGCAAGAAATGAACCACGGAAGAAGGAAAATATGGGAGATTACGAAAGGCTTCATATTAAATTAGGTTATTTACAATATAATATTAAGTACATTTGACCCTTAATACTCTCAGTCACATTTATAAAATATGAAGTTATTTGAATAGGATGACGCTCGCAGCATGTTCCGCAGTGATACATATTTGAGTAAAATAGATCTCAGTTCACAAAAGATGGATCATAAAATACGACAATTTCATAAATCTTATTCGAATCACATCAAGTAGTAAAAAGGTATTCAGTGCACCCCGTCAGTCAATAAACATACGACAGCTCAGCAAGTAACAATAACCTATTCGCTTAACCTTTATACATGAACAGATCCAAGTATTTAGTTATCTACACGGCCGCGCTCCCGCTGTATAACAGCCGGGCCCGGCCTCGCTTCCCTTTCCGAGTCTCCATCCACTAAGTGTATACTTATTTACCAAAGAAGCTCAGCTTAAACTATGGCGGTACGAGTGTCAAGGTAACAGGAAACGTTCTCGCAGCTAATTACGCATCACTGTCACCGTCCGTAGTGTTGTGGTTCGGCTGACCAAAGTTTCTAGTGATGGATTCACTCATGGTGCGAATGTTGGCGAGATAACGGTTGGCCGGCTCATCGGAGTCATAGAGACCGCTCAGCGACTCCAGAGAGACCAGCGCTTCCGAGTCTAGCAGGCGAGAGGAAGCCCGAGACGAAACGCTGGCATCCTCCCGATCGAAGTAGCAGGAGTTTACGTCGCTCAAAGCACCTTCGGCGTCTGTGAGTCCCGCCTCGTTCAACATGGAGACATTCTCCAGAGCCGGGTCATCCGTGATGTAGCCGGTGCTCTCCGCTGGACCGTTGTCTCCCTCCGCTTCTGAACACGATGAGCTCCACTCGGATTGACTTTCGCCAAATATTGCTCTCTCATTTAATCCGCCACTCTGAAATTATATATTATTACAATTGGAATATTATTCACTAAGTCAAATTCAAAGCATTTAGGATTATTTCTTATTTCAACCACTGGTTACATATTAAAAGAGAATATATGCAAGGTGTCTCAAAAGAAAGTTTATGTTGCAGTGCAAAGCGTTATGTGGAGATGTTAGACGACTTCTGGGTGCCTGAATTGCAAAACTTTCCTGACTATAGGCACATGTCCCTGAACTGTCGGTCATTAGTGCCAATGGTGCTTCCGAGTTAGGATGGTACAACAATGTGGCGTTTTTGAGCATTTCTTTACAAATATTAAACGATTCGATGGCTTGTTCTGTCCAAGGAATTTCTGTCGTGTCATTTTTCTTCAACCAAAGAATATGGTTCAAGTAGGTCGGACCAACGTCACACACATCCAATACGTCTCTGCCACGAGTTTGTGAAATTTTCCCTAGCAAATTGATATCCAGGAGAGGTGACATAAATTGGCCTCCACGCAGTCCTGATTTAACCCCTAAGGACATACATTACCAGGACATTGGTAAAATAAACCAAAGTAGGGTACAAAATGCCGAACCCACTTGTAGTGGAACGGAAGGCCTGATGACTACTGTCAACAGGCCGGCTTCTCCTGGAGAGTTTTGAGTGGTTTCCTCTCCACAAGAGCAAATGCTGAGAAGTTCCTGATTGGCTGATGACTACTGTCAACAGGCCGGCTTCTCCTGGAGAGTTTTGAGTGGTTTCCTCTCCACAAGAGCAAATGCTGAGAAGTTCCTGATTGGCCCACTTTAGAATATCTTTCCAGCTCCAAACATTTTTAGATAAATTCAAAGATAAAAATTAATGCAGAAAAATCCACTTAAACCGTAAATAATAATGCAAGTCCTACATAAAAAAAAACCTATGGACTTTTTCCTGTGGGGTTATCTCAAATCTCTAAAGTTAACGCCAATAAACCGACTTAATTGACAAATTTTAAAGAAAATATTCATCACAAAACGGCAGCCATCGCGGAGTCGTCTATCTGCCGAGCCGTCAGAAGAAATGTTATTGTTCGATTAAATGAGTGCCGCAAGCGCAAGGGTATACATTTGGAAGATAATATTTTTAAGAAATAAATTCCCAAATTGTGTACTTTTTTTGTAAATCAATCCACTAAATATAAACTTTCTTTTGAGCTTGTATAAAGAATAAATAAAAAAATAAAAAATATAAATATATGCATCCAAGTGAAATAAATAGAAAGAAAGTACGCATGTTCAATATGCATAAATGTACAAACCTCGCACGTCAATTAATAAGAACAATGCCACTATTACCGAGAAAAGTTATTTCACTTTTATATTTGTGTTAATAAAGATCCGATTGGTATTGAGAACAATTGATAAAAAGTATTCTGTGGTTCACCAACAAAGTAATTATGAATAATAATGAAATAAAACAACGTTATTTTAAGCGAGCCTGGCGAAACCGGTCGCTGTTGAAATAAAGACAAAGGTGGGAGTAGTTAAAAAACATTGTTCTATTTAAAATGAACTTCCATAAAAAGATTTGAGTAAAATCATTTGATTTTCTTAAAGTAATTTTCTAAAAACATTTACCTGATGCCTTTGGATATGTGCGTGTGTGTGGCAATCTTCAATGATCTCATTAGAAGATTCATTATCCGTCTTGTCACAAGAATAACTAAAAAAAAAACACTATAAATTAATATCTACGAAAATTACTCTAGCATTAAAAAAGTTGTATGAAATTAAGATAGAAAAATGTGAATACCTTCTATGCACGTTATTCAGAGTATTATCAGGAGATGGGAGTGTGACTACCACGTCAGTAGGGAGAACACCGGGGAAATCTGAGTTGGGCCTCATGGGGGATTTCGAAGATCCATTTGCCGTTAATGGGTTGTTCTGATTAACAATGAGCCCGTTGCATGCTCCGTTCCTCTGGGGGCTGGTGAGCTCCTCCTGCTGGCGGGCCAGTTGCGTGATGGCCGCCAGCCCTACAGCGTGCATGGGGCTGCTGTTGTTATTGCAGTTTCTCAGTGGATCTAAATCTAACCTCAATTCCTTGCGCTCCGGTTTCGGTGGTATGTTCTTCAGTAAATTTTGATCATCTATCAATTTTTGGATTTCTCTCTCAAACGGTGGAACGAAGGCAATATCGTGTGGACTTCTCTTAACATAGTTTTCTCTACTTTCGTGGTTTAAAATTTTGACATTTGCAGACGTCATAGGTGAGTGTTTATTGTTGCTTCCGGAACTAGAGTAAGATTGAGTACGTTGAGGTTGATGAGAAGAGACATCCTTTTTGTCAGTTTGGCTACAGCCGTCTCTTTTCGATGAGAACTCACTGTGGTTCATTGTCGCCTTGGAAGAAGTATCATCTTCCCTACTGGAAGTCGTGACACCATTATTATGTAGTCTATCATCGCAAGGGGAGCTCTTCAACATGATCGCTTTCTGTCTGAGGCGATCATTTCCATTGCCGTTGGGTGCTTTGGTTTGCCGTCCTATGTACTCGAAGCTAGCGCAGCTTTCTCCGCAGTTTGGTGGAGTCTCCACAGCATCTACCATCACCCCCGCGGGGAACAGCCACGGAGCTGGAAGGGGGGCGGCCAGAGAAGCGCGGGGCGGAGATGGAGAAGCGTCAGTTGTCCGGGAGTAACTCTCATCGGAGGAACTTATACTAGGAGAGCGGGTTAGAGAGCTCAGTTCATCGGCTGACGAGTGTATTCGTGGGCTTCTGGAAGATGCTCCGGGTAAACTTTCCGAGGAGCGATGACGTTGCAGACCTCTCGGCTTGGCTCTCCTTCTAGCTGGGGAGGAAGGGGCGCGAGGTGGTGGCGGGCGAGGCTGTGGCCTGGGCCAGGGGGGTACCAGCGCCCGAGGTGGGGGTGGCCAACGAGGACCAGGGTAGCCCGACGAAGGCTGGTGAGGTGGGAGAGGTGGTGGTTGAGATTCATCTTCATAAACTTGCTTCTTGTTACTATTTTTCCTATTTCTACTTCCTTTATTGCTATTACTTAAACTATTGGGCTTGATTCCTGTCGGCAGCAGCGGATCGTTTTCCCCGTGATTGTTTCCGGTGTTTCCCTGTGGGATAGGGGCCTCCCTTAAGGAGGGCATGCGAGGAGGCGCTGCAGGTCTCCGAGCAGGGGCTCCGGGGGGCACCATCGCCAAGGGAGTGGCCACCCCGCCATAGGCCCCTGGAGGAACAGTTGGACTGTGTCCTAAACTATTGTGGGGCATTCGGTCCGTAAGAAAAAAAGTTGTCATTTCTCCTTTGCCTTTCACTTTAACTTTCCCCCGGCACGAGAACTGGTACGGCATGTCCTTGAGCACATGGTAAACCTCTTCAGTGACTTGAGTGTGATTGGGTAAGCCAGTAGAGTCCATACGAGAAGCGACATTCACAGTGTTTCCCCAAATATCATACTGCGGTTTCCTGGCTCCAATTACACCCGCTACAACGGGACCAATATTTATACCTTTAAAAAGAAGAATTCACTCATTAGCAAATACAAATAACAATTACACATCTGATTGGTTAAAGAAAAATTAAATATACTAACCGACTCTCAGCATGAAGTTGTTGTAGGAGTTATCGTTGATGTCCTTTAGCTTGTCCCTCATGGCAAACACAAACTCCACCAGAGTAGCTAAATACTTCTTGGAGGTCACCTCGTCAGTCATGCGCTTCTCGGGCATTAATCCGACAGCCGCCATGTATGTGGAACCAACCGTCTTTATTTTGTCAATGGCACTGAATCTATCTTCTCCTAATAGCTGGAATAAATAAATAATAACATATACAAACACCAAGCTTTCCATAAACCGGGTGGATGCAGAGCAGAAGCTGTGTAGACTTCACGAGGAAGCGGCAAAAGTAGGTCTCAAAATTAACATGTCCAAGACAGTAGACCTACGAGGGTCCATAAATGACTCCACCCCAATCTTGCTCCACAGTGTCCCCCTTGTGACCAGGACCAGCTTTTGCTACCTCGGTAGTATGATAGCAGGCTCGGGAGGTACGGAGGAAGATGTAGCCAACAGACTCAACAAGGCAAGGGGAGCTTTTGCTATGCTTCGCCCTGTATGGCGTTCGAGTATCATTTCGAGAAAGCTCAATCTTCAAATATTCAGCAGTAGTGTTAAAAGCATACTGCTATACGGATGTGAGACTTGGAAATCTACTGTGGAAGTTATTGGAAAACTCCAGGTTTATAAATAGGTGCCTTCGCTCCATATTCAAGATCTATTGGCCTTTAATTTATCGAATTTATGAATGATACTAATCTGAAAGCTATTTTTGAAGAAAAAAGAGAGGGAAAAGAGTACATCGATTTTTCGAAATTAGTTCCAGAAAAATAGAAGATTGTGCCTTCCTGCTTCTCACATTGTTTGCATCAACATACTCGTATCTTTGTGAATCATCGTATTCCAAAATGAAATATGCAAAAAACCTATACAGGAATCGACTTACTGATTCTCACCTTGATGACGTATTGAGGGTAGAATGCAACAATTATAAACCCGATTTTCTAAAATTGTTGAAAATTTATCTCAAAGTCAAAAATCGCACTAATTTTTAAATATACGAGTACGCTTGGATACACATTACTTTTGAGTTTTAATTTTTTCACTATTGTAATTTTTGATGGACAGTATGCTGATAAGCGATATGTACTATGATTATTCTGTTTTAGTTTATAAATTTTTGAATCTTAAAAAAGTTTTCTAAAAAAAGGGGGGGGGGGGGTTGTTTCATGATTTTTTCGTCATACCAGTATAATTGCGGCCCGCGTAACTTTAAAAATATATGTATGTGGCCCGAAGAAAAAAAAGGTTGAGTACCATTGGTCTAGATGAATACAATCTTCTT